>JAZHYW010029756.1:0-38114 GCA_037355805.1 Ixodes ricinus | reverse complement strand
TTCTACCTATAGTAAGCTGCAGGTCAAGACGGTAGGGCGAGGAAAGGTAAGGCTGGAAAGGAGGAAGCAAACGGAAGGCTGGAGAGGAGAGGGAGAAACCTCTGTCAAGCATTCTGTCTGCTTCCTCCTCCCCAGTCTCCCTTTCCATCACTTTATCTTCTTAAAGGGGCAGTGCAATGATTTTAATGTTGAAATAATTGGCAGTTTGCATTTTTTATATTGTTTATGCAAGCCCAAGTGACCAAAAATGCGTCGCCTTTCCCCGGAAAACTGCTATTCTGCAGCGTAATCGCAAAGCAAAAACGAATTATTTGCTGATCTGCAGCCGCCTGTCGGGGTTACAGGAACTAAAATGACGGAGTCTCTGGGGGATGTGCGGAAGTAAAAAAAACTGTCCCCCTCCGCTGCTACACTCGCCGTCAGCTCCGTGGCGAACCGTCCTTTTTGTCGATAGCTCGCCGCGACCTTCGACGAGGCTAATCCTTTAAAAGTCGATAATCGCGGAGGAAGCGGCGGGGGTCTCTGAAGAGAGGACCCAAGGGGAAACCACGTGAACCCGCAGAGTACGTCACTCGAAAGTCGACATGGAGAGTTGAGAGGCACTTTGACCTTCGATTTGTTTGATTTTTTTTTTTTAAATAAGAACTAGCGCTTGCAAGAAGATACGGTTTTCTACGTTTTGTTCCATAGGTGACGCAGATTAATTTCCGCAGTTAATTGGCCAAAGTCTGAAAATTGTTGCATAGCCCCTTTAAACTGTAACTTACTTTAGTGGTGAAAGTGCTTGTGAGATGCAGACACCTTCAGTGGTGCAACTTTTTTGTAGTTGAAGTATATCATGGGCAGATCTCATTTGGACTTTACCCTCTTTTTAGGGATGCCTGCTCACGACAAGTTTGCCGCCATCGTGACCTCGAAACGCCTCTTGAAGGACTTGCGCCAGTTGTCGCCAGACACCCAGACATTTTCTCTGGAATCATTTCATAACGTCTTAAATGGGTTCGCTCCGAAGTCGACAGCATTCTCATCAGAGGGCATGCTTGCCAGGTTGGTATATATATACACACACACACGCACACACATATACACAAACATACGTGACATGGCCAAAGTTTTAGATCAACACAATGTATCTTACAATACCCAAGTCTGACATTTTTGTCTGCGTATCCAGGGTAATGTGAATATGTGACCCACCTTTACACTAACTCAAGGCTGCTATATCACGCCGTAATTGACACAACAGTGACTTACATGATGTGATCATAAGTATCCAATGATGTTGCGATCAAGGTGAAAGCACATCAGTCCCTCTTGATGCGGCAGTGATTGTCGTAAAGCATAAGCTCGTGCCGCAAAACTCTGGAGCCGTGGGTTCAATCCTCATCCCAGCACGTTTCAATCTGAATGAGCGTTGTACCGGCATGCGGTCCTGTGTCACTACTGGGCCCAGACTAGCGGTTTTTAATGTGCACATACTACACTGGCTAAATTTCTCATCTACAGCAAGTAACAATGTTTATAAAACCTCTTGCAGACTAACTGACCACGCTGTATAAGCACCAAACAACATTTGACAGCCGACTCTTGATGCTTCGGAAAGAAATCTCTATTTGCCCCCACAAGGAACTCGACCCCCGACCTCTAGCTCTGAGACTCTTTTTGTGGGTTTAGGGATAAGGCTATCAAAGTCCCAACAACTGCAGCAGCCTGCAGATTAAAAATTGCTCAGCCAATTTGGGATTACCCAACGGGCAGTCCTTTCATTTGGCCATTTGTATAGGCTTCTCCCTCCGTGAAAGCTGGAGAGCACTTTTAAATGAGAAAATAAGGCACACGGAGCAATACTTTCTAGGTTTTTGAATGCTGAGGCTGCATCTGAAATAATATCATAAAGAGACTATTCCAGAAATCTTTTTTATGCTCTTTTATTGCACACGTTGGTTGCTTTCGTTGGGAAAAGAGAAGGACGGGAGGGGGAGCGGCACGATAAACTGAAAGCCATGCCAAACAAATGGAATGCTGTGGTTTGTCGTAATACCTGGCCTTTGCACACCATGTAGGACCCGCCTGGCAGCACTACACTTTAATGAGAACGCGGAACGTGAACAAGCGATCACAAAAGATGGAGATCACCAGTGGAAGATAAAGACACCGAAGGCAAGGAAGGGGCACCATGTCGTGTGTCCAGTGAAGACAGAGGTAACACATGGTAACTATGCACATATGTTACATCACCCTTTTAGACAATGTTAGTGATGTGATTGGCTTCAGTCGTTTTAGAGCACCTCTTGGAGCATCCAAAAGTGAATTTCGGAGCTGCAAAAATAACTTTTGGAGTGTATAGGCACACACCTCATTTGCATTCCTACCACTGCATATCTGTGAAGATTCCTGTGTTGGCCTGTCTAACTACAAGACGCTGTCTTTTTTGTCTTCCGACCTCCGTGCAACCTTTTATTGACATCAATTGCATGGCAGGTTTGATTCGGTCTAAAAACAGAACTAGATGTCTACTTCAAAATAGAAACACCAGGCACAACAACATGCTGACTGATGAAGGACAGTCTAAACTGCCGTGAATGGTTCTTTTAGGCATGCAGTCAAGGGTAAACCAAAGTGATGTTAGAACAGAATAATATTAGGTACCTGCGACAAGGCAAGATACGCAAAATCGCGATGCTTGCTTCGCGGTTTTGCTTCACTGCAGTGCACCAAAGCGTGGCAAGAAGCGCACTCAACAGAGCTAACCCGCCTGAACAGATCACGAACATGAGAACTATTGCGAGACTTGCGAGTATTGTCAGTGTTTGACACAGATATCAAATCGAGTAGTATGTTATTCGAGGCCATAATCAAAGTGCATTTGGCGCTGCCTGATTAGCCCCATCGGGTTGCGACGTCTAAAGTGAAACGAAGTATAGTTAAATATTTACGAAACTCTTGCATGCTAAATAAACTTTGAACAGGCCGAGAATCTTGAGAGAGTGACACCATCAGGGCAGCGGATTGAAACGGTGATCATTGCAATGGCTAACGCTGGCTGGCAGACAGCACAGTGCTTTAGTCATTAGTCGCCATAGTATGCAAGCTATGAAAAGCCAGTTTTCGCATAGTGACTATGGGTGCATGCACTAGTACTGACAGCACTGCAGTTCCCCACCCCCTCGACGAAAAGTTGTTTTTTATGGCCCTTCGACATCAAATTGTTTGGTCGTGCGGCAGATAAATCGCAAAGCTTTCTAGTGAGGGTCTAAAAGCATGTGTTTAGAGATGCAGATAACCGATTTTTTTTTTTTTTTTACTAGACTCCGATGGTTCACCAGTTCACTTTTTAATGCTTTCTAAAGTAAAACCTAGTGTTTCTCTTGATGACTTCTGGTCTCATTTCTTTCAGGCTATGTCCAGGAGCTGATGGCTGTGGCTGTTGGAATGTGCGGCTCTTCAACCTTTCTGGAGAAGTTCCAGGCCACAAGAACACCTCCAAAGCCGAATATGAGCGACCGATCAGAACGGCCATCAAAAAAGATTTAATTGACTCCAGAGTCAGCCGCTTTGCCAAGGCGAAGCCGCAGATTGTGTAACTTTGTCGTCTTCATCAGCTGATGAGCTAACTTCTTCAGCATTGTTGTGGCCAGTATCATTACGATCTGAACTACCAATATCATGTGGCTCTCTCCAGCTGTCTTCTACTTAAAACATTTTTTAAATTTATTTACAAGATACCGCAGGCCAGTGATGCGGCCCAAGCAGGAGTGGATGCCGTTTTTCTTCACACGATATGTAGAATTTATACATAAAACGAAAAGGAGGGGCGATTGAAAACACATAAAACACAAAGTACACTTTAATAAGCTGTTCAATTGATCGTAGAACATTGTCCCAAGTAAAAACATGGGGAGGCAAGGAGTTCCAATCTGTTACACTTCTGGGGAAATAGGAGTATTTAAAAGCATTTGTGCGCGCGAATATGGGTCATGTCTTGTCTGTTTAGTAGATGGCTGAATGTAGGGTGATGACTCGAGGCGGAGTTTGTGATACCAAAACTGAAAATTGAATTTTAATCTAGCTAGCTTCTTGCAATCTTCTAGTGGAATGATGTTAGTTCTAATTATTTGGTAGGAGAGTCATGCTGGCGATAACGATTATATGTAAAATGAACTGCTAGTCTCTGGACCTGCTCAAGCCTGTTAATATGTTTCTTTGTAAAAGAATCCCATTTAGTGGAAGCGTACTCGAACCGAGACCTTATTAGTGTGCTATAAGCTAGAAGTTTGACACGAGAGGGCACATATTTAACCTTGTGCCTCACTAAGCCTTGTTTACGATGTGCAGATGCACAGATGTGTTCAATGTGTGAAGACCAAGAGAGATTGTTAGTAATCGTAACGCCAAGGTACTTAACTGTCCGTTTGAGAAATGATTGTATTGCCAATAGAGTGATCAAGCACATGGGGGCACTTTCTGTTGGTGATACGGATAAACACATTTGTCTTCAGTTTAATTTCCCACAGATCGCAACAATTAGAAATTGCATTTAGACTCTCATTCAGCACAACCTGGTCGCTAATTGAGGTAGTAGCCTTGAACCGTAAGCAGTCATCTGTAAATAAACGAATACTGTAAATAAACGAATACTGTAAATCTGTAAATAAACGAATACTGTAAATATCTGTAAATAAACGAATACGGTGTACATTCAAGACAAAAACGGTGCAGTGTCGCTTTCAGGCCTGTCTTTTTGCGTCTAAACATATTTTGGCCTCGTCATTTGCTAAGTTTGCTCCGCAGACCGCAGCAATTGGCTGTTCAAGCGCCCCGCAGGAAAGTTGACGGACAAGTATTTCTGAAAGTGTGTTAGGAATAAATGTGTGGTGTTATCATGGCAGGTTCATTAGGCATGGCAAAAAGACACAAGTGAGCTGGTAAGAGTAAAATGATTGAAAAAATCCCCCAAACAAGTGGAAAAGAGGACAGAATGGACAGAGGCATACCCCTCTTCAGGTTTGACGTTTACTGAGCCTCCAAAAATCTCGTGTACTGCTCGGATGCGAATTCTCTAATCCGTGCCACAACACATGCGGGTAGAACTCGCCTGTAATACCAGCCCAGCCTCTGCCACAACCACCTGGCGAACTGCCGGTAGGCGTAGCCGACTGCAATGAACAAATGTAATACATATAATCGGCAAAGCACCGCTTTCATTTCGCACGAAATGAATTAACAATGTTGGTGCCGGGCCGTCACACTGTTGCAGCACAGCCGAATCAAAGTTTGAGAGCTTATGCACTTGTTCGCTCCACGGTTCATTTGGAACCCTTGCTCTTGCAGCTCCCAGTCCAGACATAGAATGGTATGGCAAAAAAACACAAGTGAGCTGGTAAGAGTGAAATGATTGAAAAAATCCCCCAAACAAGTAGAAAAAAGGACAGGGTGGACAGAGGTATACCCCACTTCAGGTTAGACGTTTACTGAGCATCCAAAAATTTCGTGTACTGCTCGGATGCGAATTCTCTAATCCGTGCCACAACACACGCGGGTAGAACCCACCTGTTATGCCAGCCCAGCCTCTGCCACAACCAGCTGGCGAACTGCCGGTAGGCAACGAAACGTAGCCGACTGCAACGAACAAATTTAATACATATAATCGACAAAGCACCGCTTGCATTTCGCACGAAATGAATCCACAATGTTGGTGCCGGGCCGTCGCACTGTTGCAGCACGGCCGAATCAAAGTTTGAGAGCTTACGTACTTGTTCGCTCGACGGTTCATTTGGAACCCTTGCTCTTGCAGCTCCCAGTATTTACATTACCCGTCGCACAACGGGGTCCAGACATAGAATGCGGAAATATGCATGGTTGCATGCAGCCGTTGTTTTGAATTGAGACGGGGCGGCGCACTCCCGGCAGCAGAAGCACTCTCGAGCGGTCGGCGCTAATATGCACCACTTGCAAGTGCACCTTCAAAGAAACAGAACATTTTATATCTTTGCTACTTCCGTGCATCTGAATATACGGCCGAAACGTAACCTACCATTCCGTACTTTGAAGCCGCCCCATTCCTTGTCGTCCGATTCCGATGAAGAACCGGAGTCGTCGTCGGAAGACTCGCCGCACTTCCCAACAGGCATACCGGCGTTACCCATGCTGTCGCTGTAGCGCAACATATCTATTGAATCTCGCTCAGCTGCGATGTATCCATGGCTATCGCGGCGATGAGAGGCGCCGATTCAGAAAATACATCAGCGCCATCAGCGCAGTAAAACCTACCGGCACACCCCCAACTCGTCCAACTCGTCGCCGCTAACGCTCCCATTCTCCTACTGCCGAGAGAACTTCCGGTTCCTGTCCTAGCGTACGTCACGACCGTCAAAATTACGCCGCAACTTGTTTTGCGGTCAGTTGGAGAGAGAGAAAAAGTCGATATTTCATTATTTTTTTGTGTAGAAGTTAATGAACCGAGACGAAAACGGATGCCTGTTCGGCATTCAGTGAACGTTGATGGTTTAATGTAAAAGTTATCTGGCAAAAGTAAAAAGGTCATTTCATGGTCCCTTTAAGGGTGAAGTGGCAGCTCCTCCCACCTCTTTCCACTTCAGCAGAGCGAACGGTGGAGAGGAGGGTCGCTCCCTTCCACCGTTCGCTCTGCTCAAGTGAAAAGAAGTGGGAGGAGCTGCCACTTCCTTCTTGACCTGTCACCAACTATAGATAAATTTTAGAAATTATGTTTAGGAGTCTGGCAAGTGAAAAAAAATCAGTGTCCTCAGCATAGTCGATTGCACACCTTGCCAGACGGTGCATCACGGTGGCAGACGATACATTTCTGTGCAGTGTGCAAAGCTTCTATCCTGTGCACCAGAGATTCGAGTCATTAGTAGACATGTTCTAACCAAGCACGTATCCTAACTTCACAATATATGCTTAGCAATCTAATAAGTAAAAAAAAAAATACAACAGGGTCCGCAGGATAGTTGATTGCTTAACTTGCCTGACGGTGACTTGAGATAATGGCGGAAAAAGTGCCACGACTACGGTGGCGTCTGCTACATGCAGAGCTTCTTGCCTGTGCATTAGAGATTAAAATCATTAGTACATGTGATCTAACCAAGCATCTCACGGTATCTCAAACACTTGGCAGGTGCGTGAGATGACCTGTATACTACAAGAACAAGGAGACACGCGCTTTTAAACCATTAACACTTCAACGCCTAATAGTTCCTGTAGTGTGACAATGCGCATGCTCTACAAATGTTATAAAACGTGTGGCCTACTTTTACAAATTTAGCCCAAGAGTCGGACAAGTAGGCAGCAACACGGCAATTGAAGGTTAGCAAAATTCGAGCTTCTCAAAAGCCAGCGTCCGCGGGTACAGGTGCTACATATGCTTCCAAATAGAGCTCTCAAGGTAAGACGAAACTGAGCAACAAACACCGTAAAGGCAGTGAATGCTGCCCTGTCCCGAAGCGCCCGGCCCATCTTCGTTCCAATCATCCGCATTCAAAATCGTCTTCGCAAACTTTCAACGTCCAATTAGTCCCAAGATATATATATATATACACAGTAATACCTCGTTAACTCGAAGTCACAAAAACTGTGAAAAAATTCGAGATAAGCGAAATTTCGAGATAAGCAAAGTACCGGAATTTTTTACTTCTAATCGCGCGATGTTCTAAATAAAACTTCTAACAATCGCAGCATCATCAACTTTTCTGATGAGAGCAACTTTCCTCTCAAGCGTCAGTGATTTGCACTGTTTGGGCTCTTCCATCTTCACGGTCAATCGAGCCACGCGCCAACAGCATCAGAGAATTCACAACCGATGACCGAATCGAACACTTCACCCTTACTCGTGTGGCCGCAAGACTTTTTTGAAGTACACAAAAAATGGCGGACAAGCAGCAAAGAGCAGAACACTTGAAACCCTTGAAACGAACGAGACACCTCTGGGAAACACGAGACTCACGACGACCCGACCTGGAAGGGAAACGGAAGAACCCAGGAGCAAAGAGAAAACGAAAGACAGAGCGGAACAAAACGCTGGGCGGCACGGAACTGCAGGCATCCCGGCTTGTGAACGATTAGTTTGTCCAAATGAAAATCGTAAAAAAAGAAGAAAAAAAATACGTTTTTGAGTTTACCGCGGTCATTTTTTTTGTTTCCTTGCGCTTCCGCATTTTTTTTTTGCGCATGCACGTGTTTGGTTTGTTTTTTGCGGCAGTTTTTGTTGTTTATTGTGGGGTTTTTTTGCGATTTTCGCTGACGAGATTTCGAGATATCCGAAGTCCGTCATGAAAACCTTTCGAGATAAGCAAGGACAAAATACATTGTGCCTATGGGAGCTCATTCCATGACAAGGAAATTTTACGACTTAACCACTATTTCGAGATAGCCGTGTTCGAGTTAACAAGGTATTACTGTAATATATATATATATATATATATATATATATATATATATATATATACAGTAGAATCTCGTTAAACGGAAATCGCTTAAACGGAATTGTTGCTTAAACGAAACAACTACCTCGGAGTTGTTTGGTTTTGTATTCGTGCAATGTAAAAGTAATCCCGTTAATCGGAACTCAAATTCTCGCGCCTCCGGGTAAACGGAACCGAAAACGAAACTTTGTCGCCGGCATATTTTTCGCTATCGCAGAAAAAGAAAAATAACTCTTGAGTAATAAAACAGTATTAAAAATGTTCTTAATACTTATTAGCTTTATTGCCCAAAATTAGCATGTACGCATGGTTTTGGGGAGTTTTCTTTTCTCATTTTTTACGCATAGGTGGCTATGTTGGGTAGGCTTAGCTCAACAAGGCTTCTGCAGTTCTGCTCGCACCTTAGGCCTAGTGTCCTATTTCCCGCGATGGCGGCCACGAAGCGACAACACCGTGCGCTCACGTTAGAAAAAAGATCGAATTCATTAATGATTTCGGTAGCGGTTGCTTCACGAAAACGGCGCTTGCAACGAAGTATGCCATTCCCAAAAGTAGCCCGACAAGGATTCTTCACGACAAGGAAAAGCTGCGGAGTGCGTTCAGCAGTACGCAATTTGGACCAAAGAGGATGAGGCTGCGACTCCCCGAACACGAAGAGCTTGACAAGTGCTTGGTGTTGTGGCTAAGAAGAGCCCGGAGTGAGAACCTTCCCGTCACCGGACGACGTCATTCATAAGAAGAGGTTGCTGGATCTTAAACAAACCAAGATCTCCTCGTTTTTCCTACTCAGTGAGTGATTGTTTTTAGACGCCCTGGAGAGCAGGGAAAGAGGGAAATGGAGAACATGAATATTGCTTCAACGTTTTTTCACGGTTTGTGTGAATATACAAAAGCAGCAATTTGGTGTTTTTGTCATTATTTGGCCTTCTACATTCACTTGCTGGTGTTTACAAATTGTGCACTTGTGGAAACAGCATTTAAGCTGTCCTTCAACATTTTTAGTGTACCTACACTACATACTCTCAGTAAATGAAACTCCTGATAAATGGAACAAATTTTCCTGGTCCCTTCAGGTTCCGTTTATCGAGATTGTACTGTATGTATATATATATATATATATATATATGTATATATATATATATATACAGGGTGTTTCACGAAAAGTGGACAAATTCGATACTGCGAAGACTACTCGATCGCAACGAAAAGAGTTTGTGTCGTTTTGGTCCTGGGCCTGGGGCCAATTTAGGAAAATTATGAAAGTCGGGAGTAATTAGATCAGGGACTCAAACCGTAACCGTAACTGAAACCGAAAACCGTTTAGGAACGAATTTGTTTTAGTAACCGTAACCGAAACGAAACCGTTATTTGAAATTTATAAAAACCGTAACCGTAACCGTAAATTATTTACCGGTAACCGGTTTTAACCGATATTAACCGACAAATAAAAATGTTAGTTTTTCTCAAGTATGACCTGGAGAAGTGGTTTTGAAATGTCGTGGCAATTTGACAGAGTTACATTCAGCGAGTGGTGTATCTGGTAATACATCTCCGTTCAATCTAACTTTAGGATTAAGTATACTTAGTTGGAATCAGTGGTCATGCTTATAATAAAAAAGTATCTATTTCTAAACCTGCCACACTCCTACATCGCTACATGTATTGAGTACTTGTCGCCTTTAGGGTATTAACTAATAAGTTAGAATTCTCAAATGTTCATCCAATTCGGTTCTATCAAGACCACCCATGTTCCTGACATGCAGTAGCCAGCATGAAGAAACGAGGTAAATTGACCATCATGCAGAGCTGGCGGGAAGAAAACAACCTGGTATTGATTTAGTCTGAAACGTGTCGCGAGTGACGATTTTGAGACAACACAGAAAGAAAATGAAAATGTCAGAGGTTTCACATTGGCGTTTTGTATATATATATATATGCATGCATGTATGCATGCTCGGGCTGAGAGTGGCGGAAGGAATGAGAAAACGTCCGAAAGGTTTCCGAGTTTTTTTCTTTCCCTTCTCGTGCCGAGACCTTTTTATAACCGAGTGGCAGCCGCCGGCACTGGCACGCATCTCAGCATGACAAGAGAAAAGCCAAGGAGAAGGATGCCTCGTCGTCGAACGCGCCAACGCACTTGGCCGCCGATGACGGAGCCGCCCCCGTCTGTTGGGATGCCATTTCTGCCTCCTTCGACTCAACCTTGGGAGCTGCCCTGCTTCCAATCGTCGGTGCCCTGGCCGGTTTCGCCCACACGGCCAGCAGTCTCAGCAGTCCCTGTCACAGAACTTTGAACGCGAGCTATTTGCACATCAGCACGCTGAGCTCGAACATCCAAAAACGCGCCAAGAGATCGCTTCCAGCATCGCCGGAGTCCTCCCCTGCTCCCGCCGGAGGAATGACTCATACGGTAATCATTTCTACCAGAGACACCAACGCGATCCGACTACCTCCGGTGGAGCCCCACCGCCCATTCTCGGAGCGAGGGTCTGTCAGGCCTAAGACATTCTAAGCGACCTCGCCCAGAACACCAGAAGTTTGTTAACGACAGATGTCCACGAGATCGGGTATCTCCACCCGTATCGTTTCTACTGGGATGCTATGGTTCCCGAACAACAGCTCCTAATTTTTGATTGACTGGAACTCTTCCACGTCGTCGCGAAAGAGAACTGGAGGACGGCTATCCTTTACCAGACGTCCAGGCTCAAGTCCGAGGTTTTCAGAGAGCTCCCGGACCAGCTACCCAACCAGCCTCGACACGGACGCCACATGTTTCGTGCTTCGCGAGCACCAGCTACCGCCCAGGCACCAAGTCCGAGGGGGCCCCTAATCCTAAGGGAGTCCGGCAGCTACCCTGGGTCTTCGAGACCCACCACACCACCAGTGCCGTCATCGACGGCACGGTCGATCTCCTCGACGCTTCTGGATGTTTTCCCGGTCGAGGACGTTCTCCCCATGCATTTTGCAAGGCTTGCGTCTCGGCCGACCTTACCCTTGCTTGGTCTTGGACCGAAGAAAATGACCCATTGGATCCGGACTCGACGGCTCCCGCCGCCGAGCGAATCCTGGAGTGGCTCAACAGGACCGACAGTGTCATCGAGCCCCACGCCGATGACGACTCCTTCGACACCTACGATGGCGAGGAGGAAAGGCGCACCAACTCAAAGGAACACACAACAGACAAACAAAGCGACGTTGAAGACTCCGAGTCGGATTTGGGTAGCACTGCCTACGAGTCGAAAGTGACGGGACCTCCGCCGCCAGCCCACCCGACCCAGCAGGCACCTCAAGTCGACTGGGCAGTGTTTAGTGAGGCATGTAGTTTTCACGGGCCGCCCGACTTCGGCGCATGTTCCATTCGCTGCACAAAGGCTTCTTGCTTCACGGCCCGACCCCCTCTCCCTGACCAGGTCCCCACGATCGATGCCGCCGTAACCAACATGCAGGGTTGGGCAGTATCGCGATACAAATGTATCGCGATAGTATTTCAGAAATACATTTCGTATCTGTATTTCTGTATCGCGATACATTTTTTTCACCAGTGTCTGTATTCCTGTATCGAAATACATTTGGAATATTTCTTTGTATCGCGATGCAATGAGGATGAACGTATTTCGTTACATTTCTTGAGAAATACTCCCCCCCCCCCACACACACACACCGAATAAAAACAACAACTCCCAACGCATATTTTTTTTATTTGTTTCTACTTCTCAGGGCATCAGGGTTAAGGAGATGCTGGGGCATTGTTGCTATGCTAACTAAGGTTCCTTCCGATTCTCCAATTTTTTTTCCTATGCGTCCTCCTTTCTCTTTTGAGAAGTGTTGCGTAGTCGGGGACTCAAACCAGGTGGCGTGCCAGGAGTGAAGTCGGAGCATCTTCTGCCGCAGGTCCTTAGATAGGGATTTCTTGAGTCATTGTTTGCTGGCATCCAATGTCCGCTTATTAATTTACCTCTAGCCTTAGCTGTACACAGTACACCCATCCGGCAAAGATGATTCACACACAGTCTGTTGCAGTACGAGCTTGGCGGTGGTTGATTTGATATAGTAGGATGACACACGCAATGAAGTTCAACACATATTCGACTGCGTCTCCCGCTGCGGCCGTAATATTGCACAGCTCAAGGGTACGTCATCAGCCGATGTGAACGTGACCCGCTGCTCTCGTGATCCGAAACCCAGGAAGGAGGCCAGACATGGCCTCGCTGTGCCGACCCAGACTTCGTACACCTGCGACTCGTCTCGAGCGCGCTGTTTCTCGGAGAGCTCGCACCTGTGCCGGCAATATCACGGTCGCGATCCACGAGGTCTCTGTTTGGGTGATGCTAGGCAAAACTTGACGACTGCAATCCATGCGTCGGTGGCGGAGGGTCTGCAGGAAGGACTTTCAGAACAGGGATGCCGTCGTATCTATTTTTCAACTGTAACAGAAGATGAGGCACGTGTTCCAGGATGCTTCAGGTGGTCCACTATTCTCGAATATTCCAAATGACACTGCCTGCACGATCTTCAACGAGGTAACCTACAACGAAAGTACCTATTGTACTTTCATACACCAGCGTGGTAAAGTTTAATGTTCGAGCTAGGCCACACCTACAGATAAAGAATACCAGTTTATTCCACCGTGACGTCATGTGATCAATGTTGGCAGGGACGTCCTTATTGGACAGGGGCTTGGTGACGTTCTGATGGGATTTAGGGTGACATCAAATTTATTTAGAGGTCGAAGTCTTTTCGCATCCCTTGTCAGACAGACAGGATGTCAGGGAAGGGACCGCGTCAGTCCTTGATGGAACGTTTTTTTGAGCCCATTGAAGACTCCTCGTCGTCCGAAGCCACTACCTTCAAGGCAAAGTGCCAAGCCTACGGGAAAGTAATTTCGGGATCAAAAACTTCCACTTCAAACTTCAAGCTTCATCTCAGTTCGCGTCTCTAACAAATGTGAAAAATGTATTGCAGTATCAGTATTTCTGTATTTGTATTTCTGCCCTCCCTAAAATGTATTCCTGCATTTGTATTTCCAAATACTTTTTGTCTCTATTTAAAATGTGTTTCCAATATGTATCGCGATAAATTTTTACAGATGTATTTTACTATCAGTATTTTGGCTACTTTTTTAATGTATCCCAGTATTTGCATTTCCAAATACATTTTTGAGTATTTCTGCCCAACCCTGCCAACATGTTGGCGGCATCATCGGACGCTCCTCACGTGGTCCGTACCTCAACCCTGTCTTCTTCGTATCCAAGTCAGCCACCAGAGTCCCGCTTTGTTTTAGACTGCACCGCACTTACTCCTTACCTCCAGGCACCTCAGTTCCGCCTTACTTCGCTACCCCAGGCCTTCAAAGTAAACCCCCTTCCGCCACAAGCGTATATGGTGAAGCTAGACCTTGCCGAGGCCTTTTATCATATCACGCTTGATCCCTCCTCCCGTAATCTGATCACATTTTGAGTAGGCCGCCGTTACTGCCGTTTTCGCAGTATGCCCTTCATGATACGCCCGGCGCCGTTTTACATGCAGCTCTTGGCAACAATTATTGCCAGGGAAATGCGCGCGCGTGGACTCTGGGCTTGCTCTCCCATAGACCACTTCTTGTGCACCCATCCCGACCCAGACAAGTTGGCGTCTACGGTGCGCCTCCTCGTGGAGGACTTGTTGAGGTCGGGATTTCGCTTAAACTAAGCGACAAGAGCAGAGCCCACGTGACGCATGGGTTTTCTTGGGTTCAGGCTCGACACAGCCGAGGACACTATTTCGCAGACGCCAGAGCGGCTCCGGGCCATTCCTCGTGTCCTTCGTTCGCTGGAGGACACGAACTCTGTTCAGTGGTGGGAATGCTGCGCCAATTGCGCCTAGCTGCGCCAATTCATAGATGCTGCTACATCCTGCTACAATTGGGTGTTTTTTTGCTAAAATTGCGCCATCCCTGCTCCAAAGGAACATTTCCGCGACCGAAAATTGCAAAAAGCTCCTTGTCGCCTCAGAACGAACACCAGGTGGCGCAATTTACCGACCATTTCGAAGGGAATACTATAGATAGTCAAGACAAACCAGACGAATGACAGCCGATAGCCAACAGAATCCAATCGTAATCCTGTCTTCCTTGTTTGGGCCGGTGGGCCCGTTCGCCTCGGTGCTTCCTGCAATGGCGCTTTCAACACCGAAAGGGGGCCCCTTCCTTTTATCATTATGTTGGCCTGCCGCAGCACTTTATTTACGGTGTATGTTGTTGAGTTAAATAGTATAAAGAACCCGAGAGCGTGTCGTTATGGGTGCATGGTTGTGGCAGGTTTAATCGATGTAGCAAACCTTAACTGAACGTATTAACAGGCGTGTTTTAGACCGTGTTTGAACACTTTCGCTTGCGTGATTGGCAAATCGGCTCGCGATTGACGCTTTTCGTGATATGTGTGGAGTCTGCTGCTTCTGTGACTCTCGAACAGTTAGTAATAACAATATTTACGTGCAAATAAAAAATATTATTAAAGCGAAAGGCACGATTAGCGGCGAAGAAGGCACGGCATGAACTGGTCATCGCTCGTTTTTCTCTTTTTCGAATTGGAAGGTTGTTGCCAAAACTACTGGTGAAATCTCATTCGGGTTACCTACCAATGATGTAAAGCATGGTGCTGGTTAATTTCGTAACGACTATTTTTGCTGGCTGGACGTTTCGCGAAGTTGGAAAGTACAAATTTCCGGGATATTTCGCGGGTAAAAAAATTGGGAACCAGATGGTATGTATGCTTTTTATTCGTTTCCATGGTATGTCTTATTGGCATGACTAATATTTTGCGCTGGCTTAATTAGGCCCTCGCTAAAATTAAGGTGTTCACAATATCACATGTGATCGCGATCTTTTTTTTTTCTTTTTTTTTAGCCCGCGAGGTATTTTGGAAACTTGCACATTCCAAATTTGCAAAATGTTGAGTCTGGCCATTGTGTGAAACGGTACGGTGTCGTCTTTGCGCTAGCTGTGTCGCGAATGTATTGGTAGCGCCGGAATGTACCCGAGTTTAAGCTTATGTCTCAAATTTTAAGGAGAGCAGATTTCTTAAATATTTTGCTGTCTCAAATTTTAAGGAGAGCAGGCTTTTTAAATATTTTGCTCGCTCAGTGACTTGTGAAAACTGTGCCGCTCTGTCAATAGCCAGGTTGAAAATATCTTAACTTTTTCAAGAATCTCGCATTCAGTGACTTATCTTTTAAAAGCCATGCACATTTGAATATTGTCATGGTAAATTCTTCTGATATCATCACGGAAATATTATTGTTGAGCATATTCTGTGCAGGGCGTCATAGCAAGTTTAATGTGGACATGGTACTAATCAAGATATCTGTGTATTTATGACTTGGTATTGCTGGGCGGTGTTTCCGTTTTTATTTGAACAAACCTCTATAGCCTAGGGCATCCAGTACAGCTATTGTTTTTTATTGGTACATGCTAGTCAATATTTTTGTTCTGTATTTTGTATTGTGTAAGACACCAGAAAGAAATGTAATATATGTTCTGTTCCCAATTGATTGGGCTACTGTTTTCACATTATACTATGAAAGATCTGTATATATTTCATGACACATTTATTTATATTCTGTTTACCTGTCATGCTGGGCGGTGCTAGTGGCATCCAGTACAAGTATTGGTTTTTAGTGGTACATGCTAATCAATTTTTGTTTTGTCATTTATTGCGGGTTATTTGAATTGTTTCTATTGTTGATTCTACTCAAGAGATCTGTGTACATGACAGATAAATTTGTGCTGTTGTTTACCTGTCTTGCTGGGCGGCAGACCCCTGCTACAAAAGTTGTTACAGCTGCTCCAAAACACGTTTTTGCCTGCTACACGATCTGCTCCAAAAGTCTCGTGGGCATTCCCACCACTGTCTGTTAAACAGGGGACCAAGAAGAAAAAACTCAGAGCCATAAAGAGAAATGTAAAATGCCAAGTAGCCCGCGGCCCATATAATAAATATAATATAGTACAATATAAAATATAATATAATATAATATAATATAATATAATATAATATAAGCACACCCGACCGGACATTGAGCGGCCCAGAGTTCAAAACCTGCCTCCGTCATTTATTTTGGCTTTTGGCGGTTTCGTAAAACATTGCTTCATTCAATGAAGTACTGTTCATTCATCTGCATATTTTCGAATATATATATATACAAGGTACGTCCGCCCTTTACTTTCATTTTTTTTGCGTCCGCGCACCTTTATTTATTTTTTATTACATATAAATGCACCATTTTCCTAGCGTCACAGGATCACCCAGCTAGAGACGTACGCTTCGATAACCATAGGCGATTGCTTGGAAATAGCAAACATGGCACTACAACGAAGACTAGGGAAAGGAACGAACAACACATGACATATTTTTACAGCTTTCTGTGTTGTAACTGTGTTGCTCGGTCCTCTCCTTAGTCTTCCTCGTTTTGCGCTATGGCATTTACATTATGTTTGACTTTCACCAACTAGCCCAGCTCTCAATCTTTTCCCTTTATTTCACTTAGCAGTATTTTTCTTGAGGATGGCTATAGTTCTGCTCCTTCCTTCAGAGTGGGCGAAGACTCGTCTGCATGTATTAGGTGAAATCAACTATAGCGACAGAGAAGGTGCGAATGGTTCTTCCAGCACCCAGTGGAAACGTTCTTAATGTTGTTTACAAACGCTGCCTGTAAAGAAGTCGCGAGAGACCCCTCTCACCGGGTGTCTCCTTTCACGGCCGCGCGGGGTGTGGGAAGAGGGAAGCGGACGCAACCCGGGCTACTATTTGTTTTCTTTACTTTCGACGGGTGACCGCGGTTTTCCCCGAGCAGGCACCCCGCGGCGAAGACGTTGTCTCTTCCGCGGAGGGGGCGTTTTGTTTTGTGTGTGCGCGTGTTTTCTTGTGTGCTCCAGCGTCCCACAGGGTACGCTGGTGACGATCGAGTTTCGGGCCAGGAGCTCTGGGCCCGTTTGCTCGAAGCTGGTTAACCTGTAACCGCGGTTAACCGGATTTCCCTACGACGGGGAATTTTAGGTCATGTGACCGGCAGAGGACGGCGGGAAACATGGCGGTGCCCCGGTGAGTGAGCGCAGCTCGCTTTGGAACTAATACGTCGTTGTAGCTGCAATATCGGGCGCGTTTGTCAGCAATGAACGGTGCAGGAGGCTTTCGATTTGCTCTACCTCACTTAAAACGCAAAACATGAGCAATGACCTCGCCGCATTTTTTAGATAGTCTTTCGATTCTGACAATTCCTAAGCCTAAATGAACGCGACAGTTGTCGGCATGGCAACGTCTTTGAAAAGTGGATTGCCCTGACTCAATCGGCCGGGTACTGACAGCACACAAAAGCAGACAGCGTCCCCATAGACCTTATGCTAAATTTCCCAAGCACCGAGGTGCATGCTACGAGTGTAGTTACAGGCGCTGCGCGTGCTGGCGTCTGCAGTAGTAAGTGAGTCTAAAGCAAAAAGCCTACAACAAATTTTGCCGTGCATGCGCGTTCGTCAAAGATTTATTATGATTATTTACTTCGAATATTTTATAAGTGGAAGGCCAGCGCGCGCGGATCGTTAAATTACACTTCCAGTGTTCTCTCAATGTTAGGGTAATTTACTAATAGGTCAATTTTCACTGGAGCCGAATTACAGGTTTTTCAATTTATGACGGTGTTATATACAGTTCTTACATGCTGGCCAACCATGCTGCCGGTGTAACGCCCGCCTTTCACCGCTCACTTCTTTCTCATCGTTTCTAGGACTGAACTTCGTCGTCCTCTTTGGAGCTTGGAAGGAAATTTCAACGAGGCTTGTCTTCACTTCAGACAGCCAAATATTTAGAAATTTTCCAAACAAGGGTTAATTTAGTTTTACCATGCCGATTATCTGTACCACGTGCAATAAAAATTGTTTCTTGAGCTCAAATGTATGCCGCGCTGCGTCGCGAAAACACGGTAGCGCGCATTTTAATGCGAATAGCATTCTTTGGCTACTTCACCACTTTTCGTCTATGTATCTATCTGGCTATCTAACCTCTTACGCCGCGGGTCGATAAATAAATACAAAAGACCGGCGCCGGCTGGGATTCGAACCGTTGACCCTTTGATCAGCAGGCAGACGCGCTAACCACAGAGCTATGAAGGCAGTCATTCAACGCACTCTAAACGGTTGTTTATATCTTTACCATAGGACGCGCTTTACAGCGCTGTCACAGCTACCGGTGCGCGCGCGTTCCATGCACGAGGCTCATTCCGCTCTCGTGAGGCTGAGCACGGCCGCTAGCTCACCCTCTCCCGCGCTCGGGAGAGGGTGATGTAGCGGCCGTGCTCAGCCTCACGAGAGCGGAATGAGCCTCGTGCATGGTCGCGCGCACCGCACTGTGACAGCGCTGTAAAGTGCGTCCTATGGTAAAGATATAAACAACCGTTTAAATACCGTTGGTTGAGACTAGCTGAGACGCCAGAAAGTCTGGTCGGTACCATTTTGAGTGTTTGTGCGTTGGCGCGTGCTTTGCTCGCCTTCCTAAGTGACACAAACGCACGTGCTGGGCTGCGGAGATCGTGCGCAGGGCTGTGAAAGTGTCAACAAATTTAGAATCGCCTCAAGAGTGGGCTGGCGTATCTAGAGTGTGCCGGCCACCTGACGAACGCGCATAACTCCGCACCGTTTGATGCTATTCGCATTAACGTAGATAATCATTCCCAAAGGATGGGTTCTGCTGATTTTTGGGTCCCCCATTTCGGGAACCTTTCCACAAAAGCTACATATATTCGCTGCAGCCAGGAGGTGACACCAGCTACCACCCCATAGGAACCGTGCGGATCTAATTCAAGCCCCGACCAGGGCGCCCCTAGCGGCAGACGGGTCAGTTGCACCGGGAGCTTCTGCCAGCCGCTGCGTTGGTTGTGCGTTGTGGTGGGTTAGCGCTGCAATTTCTGAGATGGCTATTCCGCACCAAGAAAGCCGCAACAATTGCTGCGTGGTCGACTGCAACAGTACGTGCAAGATCGCGCACGGCACGAAGTACCACATCGTCCCTTCGAAGCCGTACGAGGCGGAGTACTGCGCGACCTGGGTGCGACTTGTGCGTCCATACAGGTTGGTGGCGTTTCTTACCTTCCAGTTCGCGCTTTGTTTAAGCTGCTGACGAATAATACAATTAACTTTTTTCTATTCTAGCGACGATGGAACAGCATCGACACCGACGGCAAACCTTAAAGTATGCAGCAAATACTTCACCGGAATCGAGAAGCGGTCGCCCACCTAAATTGGATGTTTCCATCAGCCTACAGGAAGATAGTAGTAAAAATCGCGAAACGGCGCAAAAAAAAAAAAATCGCCTAGTTATTGTCAAGCTGATTCAGAAATAAACGTACATATAATTACCGCAGTCCACTCAATGCCAACAAAATTTTTTGCGGGCGCTCTTAATTTTGTTTTGCGGAGTACGGCGCTCCGTGACATCCACTTGTCCGTCGAAACGGACCTCCTTCACGTCGTACACGCGGCCAGATTCATGAAGGAGCCTTCCTTTCGTCATATTGCTACCACGGAAGAAGCTTTCATCGTAATCACCACGGGAACAGTGTCCGCTGTGCTGCTCATCGTCATTGCTTCACCCCGATGATTCTGCACCGGCTATCGAAGACGCTTTCCGGATTCGTAATCGCCCACTGTCCTTTGTGCTGTTCGTTGCTATTACTTCCCGATGATTCTGCGCCGGCGGCACCGGCTACCGAAGGAACTTTCCCAATTCGTAACTGCCTTAAATTCCGTCGTAATCATGACGGGGACACTGTCCGCCGTGCTGTTCGTCGCCATTGCTCCCCGATGGTCCTGCGGCGGCTACCGCTAGGTCGCGGCGAACAATAGGCGACCGCCGCGACACGGCCGGCATGCTCGCTTCCTATAATAAAACACGGAGCTACCGCTCATCCAGCCCTCGTCAAACTTGGCTAGGTACTTTTAGGTACCTAGTAAAGAAGAGGCGGTTAACTTTTAACCGCGGTTAAAGTTAACCAGTTTCGAGCAAACGGGCCCTGGTGTGGCGCCACTCTGTCTGGAACCCAAGGCTGTGCTAGTGTTACGGAGCTGTCAGCCGTGGCCGTTGCAAACTTGATGTACGGCCGGGTCGGCCCCCAGCTGACCGTTGGAAGGTTGACGCCACGTGACTTCGGAAAAGTTTTAAACCATGGGTAAAACTTCCCTGAGGGCGAGGGTGTGAGTGCCTTCAAAAGCCTTGGACGGGGTGAGGGAGGTCGATTTCGGACTGCTTTGGACATCTGTAAGACCTGTTCGATCCTAATATGCCAATGTCCCGTACTTTGTACAAATGTACATAGTTTGTAAAATAAATTGGTTCGCCAAAGAACTCGCAAAAGTCTCCATCGCCTCTTGAGTACTTCAACGACCATCAGCCTGCCGAACTTGGCTGGACCAAAGTACCACCAACGAACGAAAGAAGAATTACTTTGCCGAACAACAAAATAGTAATGTTTATTTTTATTTTATTTTATAGAATGCGATGATCCCCGAGTAGCGGAAATAACCTGTGTGCTCGAATATCAAACTATATAATGTAAGTAGATGTAATGAAGAAGCGTTGGAGCTAGAAACGCTTGCAACTTTTGACCCATTAGAAGTATTCAGACGTTTCTACGTTTCTTGAATTTCACGTTGTTGGACATCTAGGACTATTTTAAACCATTTATTATAAAATGGCTGTCTATAGTCGGTGACAGGTCAAGAACGAAGTGGAAGCTCCTCCCACCTCTTTCCACTTTAGTAGAGCAAACGCTGGAGGGAGGCGACCTCCCCTCCGCTCTTCGCTCCGCTGAAGTGGAGAGGGGTGGGAGGAGCTTCCACTTCGTTCTTGACCTGTCACCGACTATAGCATTTCAATTATACAAATTATTGAAAAAACCGGAATAAACCGGTTTTTAGGAAGGTATAACTGGTAACCGAAACCGTAAAAATTAAAACCGTAAAAAACCGAAGCGAAACCGTTATCAACAGGAAGCGGTAACCGTAACCGTAATCGAAACGTCATGTTTTTCGGTTTGAGTCCCTGAATTAGATTGTTGATTATTTTCGTGTAATAAACGTTTTTAATTGTGTGATTAAGGGCATGGTTTCAAATAGAAAATTGCTCAGCATCGTCGAAAAACACTAAATCAACAAATTACAGAACGATAGAATTCACGCGCAGCATTTTACGGCCTTCTGAAAAGCCGCACAAGTTCAACGGGTTTTAAGTTTCGGTTTGCAATCGGAGCGCATCTCTGCCCCGACGGCACCGCTCCCCGTGGAGAAATCGTGCAACCAACCTCTTCTGCGCTGTCCTCGCGCAACGCAGCAGAGGCTGGTTGCACTATTTCTCCACGGGGCGCGGTGCCGTCGGGGTCGAGATGCGCTCCGTTTGCAAACCGAAACTTAAAAACCCGTCGAATATGTACGGTTTTTCAGAAGGCTGCATAAAACGCTGCGCGTGAATTCTATCATTACAATGCAATTAAATGCAAAGGTGCAAGCGAGCTGGGCAAGAATGACGAAACTAATCCCTGGAGAAGAGGGACAAAGGACAAACACAAATCTCCAAACACAGCTAGGTGACTGGCGAGCGACCGAAAAAATCGGCCTGGTCCAGGTATCGAACCCGGGACCTCTCCATTACAGGTGGAGCGCTCTACCAACTGAGCTAACCAGGGGTTAGACGTCAGTAGAGCAAACGGGTTTTATCAGCTGCCACCAGTCTAACACCAACAAGGATGAAACTTGCAAATTTAAGGTTATAATTATAATGCAATTAAATGCAAAGGTGCGAGCGAGCTGGACAAGAATGACGAAAATAATCCCTGGAGAAGGGGAACAAGAGGGACAAAGGACAAACACAAATCTCCAAACACAGGTAGGTGACTGGTGAGCGACCGAAAAAATCCGCCTGGTCCAGGTATCGAACCCGGGACCTCTCCATTACAGGTGGAGCGCTCTACCAACTGAGCTAACCAGGGGTTAGACGTCAGTAGAGCAAACGGGTTTTATCAGCTGCCACCAGTCTAACACCAACAAGGATGAAACTTGCAAATTTAAGGTTATAATTATAATGCAATTAAATGCAAAGGTGCGAGCGAGCTGGACAAGAATGACGAAAATAATCCCTGGAGAAGGGGAACAAGAGGGACAAAGGACAAACACAAATCTCCAAACACAGGTAGG
Organism: Ixodes ricinus; assembly: GCA_037355805.1. Taxonomy (NCBI): domain Eukaryota; kingdom Metazoa; phylum Arthropoda; class Arachnida; order Ixodida; family Ixodidae; genus Ixodes; species Ixodes ricinus. The sequence continues at coordinate 15,461 of JAZHYW010029756.1, read as the reverse complement.
TGACTGGTGAGCGACCGAAAAAATCCGCCTGGTCCAGGTATCGAACCCGGGACCTCTCCATTACAGGTGGAGCGCTCTACCAACTGAGCTAACCAGGGGTTAGACGTCAGTAGAGCAAACGGGTTTTATCAGCTGCCACCAGTCTAACACCAACAAGGATGAAACTTGCAAATTTAAGGTTATAATTATAATGCAATTAAATGCAAAGGTGCGAGCGAGACACACCCAATCTGGTACTTGGAGGCGATTTCAACTTCCCAGATGTGGAGTGGGCAGATGGTCAACCCGTAACATTGAATACCGCTAAGGCATATAAAACGTTCCTTAACTTTGTTTCAAGTTTTGAGTTGCACCAGCATGTATCCTTCCCTACAAGATTAGGTACAACAAGGGCGACAACTTTGGACTTGCTTTTTAGCAACAGGGAAGGTCTAATATCGACTGTCTCTAGCCTTCCTGGAATTAGTGACCATGAAGTTGTAGTTGGACGAATAACCAATATATTTGAAATCAAGAGGCCACATTTACCTAGGAAAGTCTTATTTTACGAACGCGGCAACTATGAAGGTATTTCAAATAACCTATGCGACTATTTCTCTGAGTTTAGAGAGCTCTCTCACCAACTTGACGTCGAAACTCTTTGGAACCTCTTCAGAAATAAAGTAAACTCCTTAGTCAATGCATTCATTCCTTCCAAGCTACTCGGTTGCAGGCGACGTAGAGACAAGCCGTGGATGAATGGAGAATTGCGTACCTTGGTTAAAAAGAAGAGGCGTGCATACCTGAAATATCGACAAAAGAATGACACATTTTCACGTTTACAATTAGCTGAATTAAATAAACAATTCAAAACAAAATCGGATGAATGCAAACTTAAATTTCATTCCTCTCTTGATGAAAAACTGAGAAAAAACCCGAAAGAGCTTTGGAAATATGTTAAGTCAAAAAATAAGGCCTCAATCGGCATTCCCCCTATTAGTGATTGCGGGCAACTTGTAGGTGAAGAAGAGCAAAAAGCTACACTCTTCAATAATTATTTCCATTCCGTATTTTCATCTGTAGTTAACACGGAGCATCTCATAACTCACGAAGGCTTCCTTGACAAGATGGATGAAATCGAAATATCTTACGACGGAATACTAAATTTGGTAAACGAATTAAAGTTTAACAAAGCAAGTGGTCCCGACGGTATACCCGATCGTGTTCTCACATCATGCTCTGGAATCATCTCATCTTACCTGGAAGTCCTTTTCAAAAAGTCTCTCTCGAGTGGACGGCTCCCTAGCCAGTGGAAAACAGCAAACGTAGTGCCCATACATAAAAGCGGCCGAAAAGACCACGTCCAAAACTACAGACCTATTTCCCTCCTTTGTACGTGCTCCAAAGTAATGGAACACATAATTTATAGCAACATTTTTAATCACCTCGAAAAAAACTGCTATCTTACTACCGCACAACACGGGTTTAGAAAAGGGTTTTCTTGCGACACGCAGTTGGTTGAGTTCTACCATGACCTTGCAACTTCATTTGATAACGGGCTTCAAGTAGATTGCGTTTTCCTTGATTTTCAAAAAGCATTCGACACAGTACCTCACGCGTTCATTATCTATAAACTAGCAACGTTAAACATTCCATCCAACATTCTTGCGTGGCTCAGCGATTACCTATCTCATAGAAAGCAATCTGTTTTAATCAGCGGCAAAAGCTCGGGTAATGTTGGGGTTACGTCCGGAGTACCACAGGGGTCTGTATTGGGACCACTTTTATTTTTAATTTTTATCAATGATATCACTAATTCCATACAATCGAAAATACGGCTATATGCCGATGACTGCGTACTTTACTCAGAAATTCATAACACGTCCGATTGCTTGGCTTTGCAGAAAGATATCTGTCGTATCTCCGCCTGGTGTGAAAAATGGGGAATGATTTTGAACATAACCAAGTGTAATCATGTATGTTTCACGCGCAAGAGACAGCCTGTCGCCTTCAAATACGTTATCAGCGAAATTTCTTTACCAACTGTTTCTGAAGTCAAATACCTCGGTGTATATTTTACAGAAAACCTTTCGTGGGCCAGACACGTGGACTACACATCCACAAAAGCGACCAGAATGCTGAACTTTATTAGACGTAACTTTAAAGATTGTCCCAAGTTTACCAAACGAACACTGTATCTAACCTATATTAGACCAATTTTAGAGTACGCCTGTGTCTCCTGGGACCCCCACCAGGCCTACCTTGTCAACCAGCTAGAGGCAGTTCAAAATAGAGCAGCTCGTTTTATATCGGGTAATTATAACTTTGGATCAAGTGTGACTCAACTAAAAATAGAACTTGATTTAATTCCGTTATTCCAGAGAAGGCGGTCTATGCGGCTAAAATTTTACTACAGCATTTTTCATAGTTATCTCGGCATTGACAAATATAAGTACATGCTGTCTGCCCACTACTCATCAGGAAGGCGTGATCACTCCAAAAAAGTGCGAGAGTATAAATGTAGAACGGATGTGTTTAAATACTCCTTCTTCCCATGCACAACGAGCACCTGGAATTCGCTGCCAGAGGAAATAATTTCTGCAACTTCTGCCACTTCTTTCTTCAACCATGTGTTAAGTGATGCTTCATAAACCTAAAAACAAATGATATTATCTCATGTTCGGTTTCGCGCTTTTTTACTTTTTGTACTTTTTGTACTTATTGTACGTTTGTACTTTTTCTCAAATGTATTTGTACCCCTCCCTCGCAATAATGCCTTTGTAAGGCGATGCGAGGTATTCTGAATAAATAAATAAATAAATAGACAAGAATGACGAAAATAATCCCTGGAGAAGGGGAACAAGAGGGACAAAGGACAAACACAAATCTCCAAACACAGGTAGGTGACTGGTGAGCGACCGAAAAAATCCGCCTGGTCCAGGTATCGAACCCGGGACCTCTTCTTTACAGGTGGAGCGCTCTAGCAACTGAGCTAACCAGGGGTTAGACGTCAGTGGAGCAAACGGGTTTTATCAGCTGCCACCAGTCCAACACCAACAAGTGTAAAACTTGCAAATTTAAGGTTATAATTATAATGTAATTAAATCCAAATGTACAAGCGAGCTGGACAAACTGCAATTTGTTGATTTAGTGTTTTTCGATGATGCTAAGCAATTTTCTAATTGAAACCACGCCCTTAAACACAATATTAAGAGTTAATTCCGCAAAAATAATTAACAATCTAATTATCCCGGACTTTAATAATTTTCCTAAATAGGCAGCTGGCCCGAACCCAAAACGACACAAGCCTTTTTTTGTTGCGACGCGTAGTTTTCGCAATATCGAATTTGTCCACCTTTCGTGAAACATATAAACGAACATATGCAGATGAATAAACCGTACTTAATCCAATGAATCAAAGTTTTTACGAACCTGCCGAAAGCCAAAATAAACAATGGAGCCAGGAGATTATATATCTATATTTAAATTTATATATATAAGTCAAAGATCCGTATTTTCGGAGTTGCTATGCTAGGAGTTTATTGTATGCATTTCGACAGTTTCGCCGAGTGGCTCGGCTCGTCGTAATACATACAATAAACTCCTAGCATAGCAACTCCGAAAGTACGGATATTTGACTTATTACAGTTTCCCGGTCCATTGTTCTCAAACTACTCAGACTCACATATATATATATATATATTTTCTTCCCAGTTATATACCCACGCCTTCGGCCTCCCGCCACCATGCACGTTATACAGTATATATATATATATATATATATATATATATATATATATATATATATATATATATATATATATATGTATGTGTTTTTTTTTCAGGTCCCAGACCCAATTGTTAGCAGTGGTACTGTGTTTGTGGCCGGAACTGGACCATCAACTTTTCTCTTTTATTTCCAGGTTTTGATATTCATTTTCTTTCCTTTTATTTCTACGTTTAACATTGTTCCCTTCCAGGTCTGACTCATGCATGCCCCACGAAACAATACAAGTGACCGTGCCGTTTTTTGGGGTTTCTTTTTGAGACAGCATTTTAGTTTGCACGTGTAACTTTCGTCTATTGTACGCTATCGTCCAGGTCACCCCTGCCCGCCCGGACACAAAGTCACCCTGCGCCCATTGTCAAGAAGCTACAACCGTCATCCCACCGTCTCTGAAACTTGGCCCGACCGTCAAGCTTCTGCACTCGGATACGAACTGCCCTACGCTTCCCTCTCACGAAAGCTCCAACCGTCATCCCACCGAAATTTGGACCCGACCGTAGCATTGTATAAACGTTTGTCCATCTGGAACTCTTCCTACGCTTCTTTGAAAACTTCAACCGTCATCCCGCCGTTTTTGAAACTTGGACTCAACCGTAGCATCGTATAAATATCACCCGCGTTGATCTGTAAAAGTTCTTCCTGACGAAGGCCGGACTCCGGCCGAAACGTCGAAGAATAAACCGTCTGTTGTTGCTGTTTTCATTAAAGGTTTTGCTTTTCTTCTAAGTTATATATATATATACCGTAAAATCCCGAGAGATAGCCCACCTAACATCAAGAGCAAATCGGGTGAAAATATGGAGTGGGCTAACTTTGGATGTACAATCAAGAAAAGTTTTAAAAAATTGCTGTTTTTATGTTGTGTCCCTTCGAAGCTTGTTGGAACGAGAATACAGCGCAAATGAACGACGGACCAGTAGAAGAGTACCGTAAAAACCCGTGAATAATACAAAACATAATCAGGACTACGAAAATATTCCGCGTAAAATACGACCCAGGAAGTCTGAAGAAAAACGTTTATTTTCCGTCAGACTCCTTGTCCGACGCCTCCTCCCAAAGGCAGTAGTCTTCAGTGCCGTCGAGCGCATTTGAAATCCCGCACTTCTCGAAAGAACGAGCGACGAGCGAGCGCCGACGCAGTGAAATCAGTGAAATCCCGGCGCAGCGCATAAAGCGAGTAATCCAATGTCGGCTCGCAAAAGTTCTCATTCAGCAGCTCGGTGTTTACGGCGAGGTGCCGTTCACGTTGCTCTTATACAAAGTTAGGGCGAAGTTCCGTTCACGTTGCTCTTTTACAAAGTTGCCCAGACTTGCCTCGACGTCGGCGAACACGCCATTCTTCGGGCTCCTAAAGTTTCTTCTCGTTCCGGTGCACGCAAACAGAGCTTGCTTTTGTTGTCTCCATCCGCGGATGCTGCCCTCATTCACGGCGAATTGTCGTCCGGCTGCCCTGTTGCCGACGCCTTCCGCAACCAAAAGGACTTTTCTTTTGAATTTGAAGGCGCGCCGATTATTGTTTTCGCGCCGACGCCATTGCCGAGCCTGACTGTGGACGGATGGTGGCGCCTCGGACATTGCGATTTTAATGATGATGATAGCTGCTTTGAGCGCCTTATTGCTTCGAAACCGAAACTACGTCAAACAGCGTTAGATCGCGCCTCATCGAGGCTGAAAATTGTTAGGGCCCGCGTATAATACGACCCGCGAATTTTACATAGCAAAATTAAAAAAAAAAACTCGTATTATATTTGGGTTTTTACGGTATACACAACACTACTATTACTAGTAGTGGGCTATCTTTCGGTGTTTAAAAGAATATAGAAAATCAAGCCAAAAATAGGGGTGGGCTATCTTTCGGGGGTGGGGCATCTCTCGGGATTTTACGGATATATATATATATATATATATATATATATATATAGAGAAAGAGAGAGAGAGAGAGAGAGAGAGAGAGATACAGGGTAATGGTGGAAAACAAACCAGGAGGATTTTATTCGACATTTCCACCTGAGGCACGTCTTCGTCAGGAATAGGGTTCATGGCCAGCTTTCTGGGACATGCTATTTTAGTTCCCGATTCTCATGACACGCGGCGTATCAACCTTGAGCAAGATAAAGCCCCTCTATCCTGGGAAAAGTGGCACCATTCATTGATGTAAAAATGCTCGAGGCACGTGCCGCGCGCCACTTCTGGGAAATTAATGGCGTCTGAAATCTAGCTCAGTGCTGCACTGTGCCGCCATGATCTTCCCAAGGGCTGCACGTTGCGCGTGCCTCGTGCATCGATGAACCTTGCGCTACTTTTGAAACATGCAGGGGCTAGAGCCACTAAATGAGCTGCGCTTAGAGTATCGGCACTCCATTCTCCGACATTGTTGTGGGCGCCGCCATTTTGGCTCGTATGCAGAGCAGACGCAACTGCCGATCGTCATAATTCAAAAGTGCGACTTCCTCAGCATTAGATTCGGTGTTATGAAGGTCACGTAACATTGCTTTGCTCTGTCGCGAACTGTTTAAACATTTGTGGAGGGCGGAAAAGCGCTTCCTGTGATTTCAGATAAAGCTTCAGATAACTGGCAACCATGATCTTAAGACACACTATGGCCAAGTGTCGTTACTCTGAAGCGTAGCTTATTTAGTGGCACTAGAAGGGGCTTTAGAGCAAGATAGAGCAAGATAGACGATGGATTCGACGCGCGCGACCGCTATCTGAACCTCCTCTCCTGTGCATCTCTCCGGCCTTCCACCCTTTTCACCGTTTGCGTCTGGCCAAATACTTTACTATAGGGGAATACATTCCACTCCGCTCATTTGCATTAGACAGAACGCCTACAGCGCCGAATCCAGCCCTGACGGACTTAAGGTTCGCGCCGAGTCTTCTTTTTTTTTTTGCAAATATGCTGTCATTATCATCAGTCGCAGACATTTCACGACTACGCGCTATGCTACGCAGGCGGTCGGTGCGGAAGTGCAAGCCAGTGTCTCGAGGTGTGAAACAACGTCAAATCTGTTGCGTGGTCTTTTCGTTTGATACTTTTTCGAAACGATGCACACGGTATACCCCGAGTTTCAGCAAACATTAGTTTAGTTTAGGTTTCTGAATTAGGCTTTTAGAAACAAAAAATCTCCCCAATTATGTGTATTTTGCCGTTTTGCGTTCAAGAGACAATCTGTTTTTTTCTGTATTGCGTATGTTATTTTAATGATATGCGCCACTAGTATGGTGTAGTTTTGGAATTTGTAGCCTCTAAACGAGGAAACACTATTGTTCTTTCTTTTAAGGCTCTACCGGCTGTTGGTCAGCAAAGCATTTTGTCTTTAGCCCTTAGTTTTTAGTCTTTATTTATTTGGCTCTGGAGAGCCGCGGCACCGCGGAAAGGCGGCAGCCCGTACCATGGAAGCCCGCGGTGCCGCGTCTAGTGAACATGATAATGTAATAAGTACAGGGTGTCACAAAAGAAAATTTACACGCTAAAATGGCTCGCAAAAATCGAAAACTTGACGGATCTTGTAGCCACTTTCCTCGAAAATGTCTTTAACTGGTCACATTGTTGGGCTAAAATTTCAAGTCGGAACTCCGAGTACAGAGAAAATAAGAAAATGATAACTGATTTTTTCAACGGCGGAGCGGCAGCTGTCGGGGAGACACCGAACGACGGCCATGTTTCTTTGCCTTATCCAGAGATGGCGCTACGGATTCACTGGACGCTGACTGAACGAAAAAGCGCGCTTTTATCCAAGTTTTTGGTTGCGTGGGATATTTGCCAAAGTAAAGTTGTTTGGGTTTTAGTTAAGTTTCACTGTGCAGAAAGTGTCACGCCATAAATACGAATAAATAAAACCGCCAATGTCTGCTCCAGAAATGACGTACCTTCGTCTCCGACGGTTCTTGTTTCGTGCATCGTCTGCTTTCGCAGTTTGACGTTCGTGCTCTTGCCTCAGTGCGTTTGCTTCATTTGTTATCGCTGTTTCTTTTTTATTTATTTTGTTCAACGCCTGACCATGCGACAACTGAGCTCCAAGGAGAGGTTCCAGGTGGTTCTATGGTACTCAACAAGTGGAAGCTTCAAGCAAGTCCGGACAAAGCGCCGGGCCGCCTTCAACAGAAGACCACCCTCTCGGCCAACCATCATCAAGTGGGTGACGAGGTTTGCCCAAGACGGGAACATGACGAACAAGGCTCCGAACTGGGTTGAAACGTCGCCAAAACGAAGAGAGCAGCAAGCCGTTTTCGACGCTTTCGACGCGCAGCCCCATCTCTCGATCAGGCGTGCTGCTCGTCAGCTCAACGTAAGCCGGGGCTTCGTGTGGCGGGTGCTTCGCCGGCGAATGTACCCTTTTAAAGCGCAGCTCCTGCACGAACCGAAGCCGGAGGATTACGCACGGCGAGTGCAGTTTTGCAAGGACGAGCTGGCGCGGATTCGGGCCAACCCCAGCCACTTGCAATTCCTCGTGTTTACAGACGAGTCAGTCTTTCATCTCGACGGCCGCGTCAACAAGCAGAACTGCAGGTTGTGGTCTGCCACGAACCCGCACTGGTCGACCGAACATGCAGTTCAGTCACCAAAAGTCGTCGTGTGGTGCGGCATTTGGCGAGAGGGTGTCGTCGGCCCGTTCTTTTTCGATTCGACGGTGACCGGTGACACGTACCTCAACATGCTGGAGGAACAGATTTTGCCGGAGCTCGAAACTGCACATATGCAACGCGAAGGTTGCATCTTCCAGCAGGATGGGGCCCCTCCCCACTATGCGAGCAACGTGAGAGCCTGGCTCAACAACAAGTTTCCTGGGAGATGGATGGGCCGCGGCTCTCCGACCATGGCTTGGCCCCCTCGGTCTCCAGACCTGACCCCTTGCGATTTTTTTGTCTGGGGGTACGTAAAAGCTCAGGTGTACGCCCGGCGATCGAGGACCATCCCGGAGCTGAGAGAGCACATCATCGACGCGTTCGAAACCATCAGTGACGACATGCGGGAGGCCGTCTTCCAAGACTACGTGAGGAGGCTTGAACAGTGCATCGAGGTTCGCGGCGGGCACGTCGAGCTGGGAGTCTAACCGTTTTTGTTTTGTTTTTCTTTCGAGAGTATGTGCGTGTGAATGAGACATTTGACCGCAACTGCGAAGACCGCAGTTCAGATTTCAACGGCTCTTTTCAGAGCCACCAAATCGCTGCTTTATCGGGCGCACTCTTGGCTGCCTCTCGTGTCTCATTAAAACGTCAAACTGCGAAAGCAGACGATGCACGAAACAAGAACCGTCGGAGACGAAGGTACGTCATTTCTGAAGCAGACATTGGCGGTTTTATTTATTCGTATTTATGGCGTGACACTTTCTGCACAGTGAAACTTAACTGAAAACCCAAACAACTTTATTTTGGCAAATATCCCACGCAACCAAAAACTTGAATGAAAGCGCGCTTTTTCGTTCAGTCAGCGTCCAGTGAATCCGTAGCGCCATCTCTGGATAAGGCAAAGAAACATGGCCGTCGTTCGGTGTCTCCCCGACAGCTGCCGCTCCGCCGTTGAAAAAATCAGTTATCATTTTCTTATTTTCTCTGTACTCGGAGTTCCGACTTGAAATTTTAGCCCAACAATGTGACCAGTTAAAGACATTTTTGAGGAAAGTTGCTACAAGATCCGTCAAGTTTTCGATTTTTGCGAGCCATTTTAGCGTGTAAATTTTCTTTTGTGACACCCTGTATATACAAGTGTCACACAAAAAAAATTACACGGTTCTTTTACCGCGAAAATAAACTAGGCATCGCCGAACGCTCACTCTCCGCCCAAAAGTAGCGCTAGAGGTCACAACCACATGCCAAAGTTTCAGCCGGATCCAATAACTTAATCAAAAGTTATGTGATTTTTTGAAAATTTCAATTGGAAAATGGCGGCCGACGGAGTTTTCGAATACATGAAACTCTATGAAATCCAGAAACCGAAAACGAGCAAACATTGGCTCCATTTTTTCATTGAAAGTTTTAGAAAATCACTTATACCTTTTGGTTTGGCTATCGGATTGGGCTGAAACTTTGTCGTCTGGTTGCGACCTCTAGGGCTACCTTTGGGCGGAGAATGAGCGTTCGGCGATGCCTAGTTTATTTTTGCGGTGAAAAAAACCCTGTAATTTTTTTGTGACACCCTGTACATGCATGATGACGACGACATGGATTGTTGGTATTGGGAAGGATGGCAGTCCGATTTTCAAAAGTCCAGATTTCGTGGAGGTGGGTTGGGTGGGTCAGCAGCGAGCCATGGGGATCTGGCACGCCCTTCGATATGTGCATGAAGGAGCCCCAGGAACATGATGGCGCTGTTGCTTACTGGGTCCACTGGGGTCGAAGCATCAGGCTCCAAGAAGGTAGCCCAGTCAAAGTAGAAGCGGCCGCTTCTGAGGAACCAGGGCTCAGATTGAGGCAGCGCCGTCGCCCGGTGTGTCATCCTCTCAACGTCGTCGTCGTTGTGTTCTTTATTTATACGCGTATATATGTATAAATAAAATAAGATAGATAAAAAGACACAATCCTACGGCCAGCGGCGCGCCGTTCTAGTTATATTTCTAGTTATTTCTAGTTATACACGCCTGAAAGAATTTTGTTCAGTTTGTGTCTGTAACCGAGCTAAAACTTTACGTACACAGGCAAATTCAAAGCAAAATATATACAATGCAAATGTTTCTGACCCTACATAACAATTGCTTATATTTTAAGTCCAGGGCACGAATTTTGATTGTAAACATATAAATATTATATAGTCCTATTATAACCGCCACATTCTTAGTCAATATGCTGTCACAAACGCACCGTAGAAATCTTTTTTCGATAAGCCTATGCAAAGGTAGCTTGGCCGCAAGCTTCTTGGTGCATGGCGGAGTGCTAACTTTACAGGGGCAAAAAGCGGGCCGAATTTGAAAGTCTCGAGGAATAAAAAGTGTTAATTGAAATACCGAAATTTCAACTGCCGTGTGTGCTATGAGTCGGCAGCTATTAGATTCCTCGGGAGCTTTACGATTTTTCATTTCAGTCAGAAGAAATTAAAAATTTTGTCAAAGTGGCCCAAACGCTCCGTGCGGGAACTATAGGGGGCGCTTTGAAAAACGCGCGTAGCGCCGCTAGCGGAGGAGCTGGCGCTCGACAGTGAGGCGCGCTCAGCAGCCTGCGGCGCCTTTTTGCATGCGAAGCTGTGGCGGCGTAAGCGCGCACGGACGGAACTTTAGCTTTTTGAGCCGATAAGTTGAGAGTAAAGTTGCATGAGTGCTGGGGCAGATTTAAGAAGGGCATTTAGCTGTTCTCCGCTTCTTATATATTGCGTTTGAGTCGTTATTAGGGGTAATTTCTTTAGTTGCGGTCGAAAAATGGGTTTGAGATATTTTCCGAAAAGCAAGACGGCCACCACCATAATTGATCTCTGTGGGAAATTTGTTTCGCTCGTCGCTGTAAACGTAGGACTGCTGGGACGATGGTATTTGGAGTCGAGTGAGATGTTCACTAAGTTTGTGCATTAAGTGGGCCAAGTTTTATTAAGACAGCAGGTGTGAAAGTTATGGTTCGAATGAATAAAGGAATAAAGCTGTCAGGAATATCCAATATTGGACCCAAAATGTTGTGTTATAACCGGGCTGTGCGAAGTGCAGATTTGGACACAGAGGTTCTTGGACATGACCGTAACTTCACACAACAATTATAATACCAAAAATAGGTGGCATAGGGAAACCAGGTGGAAATTTTGTTTGGGCGGCGTAACTGAATGGAAAACGGTTTTGACAGTGAAAGGGCTGTCAAGAAAATATCACTCGTCGTGGGAGATGGAGACTTTACAGGTAGGAAGGGACTAGTGCACTGTACTTCCCGTTGAAACAACTTTACGAAAGGTGGTTTCAAAGCCGAGAAAACCAAGTTGCCCGCCAACACACGGTTTGGCCGTCAAAGGCTTTTGCGGTCAGCTGTTGTGTAGTAATCTGGTTGTGCGAGGTGCTGATTTTCGGCACACAGGTACTTTGACAACCGTAACTTGACAGAACACTTATTATACCTAAAAGAGTTGGCACAGTTTAACCAGATGGAAATATTTTTGGGCGGCGTAACTAAATGGGAACCGGTTTTGACCATCAAAGGCTGTCGAGAGAATAGCACTCATCATGGCCAGGATGTACGCACTTTACAGGTAGGAAGGAACCAGTGGACGGTACTTCCAGTTCGATCAACTTTGTGATAGGTGGCTCTAAAGCCGAGAAAAAAATTTTTGTCTACAAGACTCGGGGTGTCAGTGTTTTCACATCCAAAAGGAGGCTGATCAAAAAGAAAGCACACCACATAAACTTCCATACTCAAACATCGATTGTCCAGTGATTCCAAGTTTCATTGTAGTTTTCCTTAGATTCATATTTGTCACTTTTTGTACCGTCCGAATCTTTCTTCATGAAGTACAGTCTGCGTCCCATACTGGTCCGGAAATATCATCGACACGTACGATGGGGACGAAACTTCTTTGGAGGGCATTCCTTCACCGAAATTCGCACTGCATACCCGCGAGTGTGGGATGGCATTTCAGTTCGAGCTTAGATATGTAGGCGTTACTGGTACGAAAACAAACGCAGAGCGCAAAGCGGCAATGCAGAATATGTCAGCCGTGCCGACACAGTGGCAGATATGATCGGGAGACCAAATTTCTCGGGTCGTACGGCACGGGTCCATCGTTGTCACTGTCCCACAAAACATCGGCGAGGTGAAAAACGGTGAAACTTCGTCCCCACGAGATACGACGCATAACTATTGGAGCACTTAACGACGCAGCAGTTCATGCTGTCAACCCAGCGCAACCGCACCGCTCCGACTTCAATGCGTACCAATGTACGCGGCGCGGTTTCGTTTCGCTGGGGCTCTCACTGCCTACCTTCGGTAACGGCCGCGCGGCGGCGCGCCGGTCGCGTCGCACGGAGTGTATAGGACCCAAAGCAACAATATTATATCGGGCGCAGGAATAAAAAGTATAGAATCCTGAGGTTCAAGTAGGTATTCAATAAGAGTGTATTAGTGCCCTCTTTAGATATCCCTGGGAATTTAGAGATTTCTGCAGTAGTTTGGCTGAAATTATTATTTTACTGCGTTTTGCTGAGAACAGCCAAGAGAGGGCGCAAGGAGACCGTGTCTAGGAATGCTGAGGATGTACAAGAAAATTGTGGCTCTATTTATACAGTTATTAAAGGGGAGAGAGGTCGCATACAAAGAAGCTGCGTACGGACAACAGATAAGGGTACACCACCCAAAATCTCACACAAAAGAAGGGATGAACCCTAAGTCGGGGGCAACCGCACATGGAGGTCGCAAAATACATAGATGACGCATCCAAACAAAAGGAGAAGAGGGGGGGGGGCGTGGAGGAGATTAGGTGACGAACCGAATGACATACTTCGCATAAAAAGAAACTGCGTGCGGAGAACGCAAAGTAAGGGATGAATTCTAAATCGGGGGAAGCCGCACACGGAGGTCGCCTACTACATAGGTGACACATCAAAGGTAGTAGGAAGTACGGAAATACAGGATGTTCGGAAACTAACTAAGCAACACAATAAAGGGACGAAAACGCACTGTCAAGTTCTGTCAAGTTTAAAAGAGGAGCTAAACAAAAAGAAAAAACGCACTCTGCTCTGCATTTACAAAGTACCAACCGTCAAACACACCAAGCCAGTGGACAAAACCAGCCACATAAGGCGCACCAACATGCCCTCCCAAATCGAACCAACTGACATTGGTCTGTCTGTGTTGTGGTTTCACGTGTGTACGAAATACCTACTGCGCACGTTGTCGATCCTCGGATGTGTCTTGGTTCGGATTCCCTTGCTATTGATTATTCCTCAGGGCTGTGTCTTCTTTGTGTGAACTTCGGTGCAATATAATCTTCCGTTGGGGCAAAAGCCATGTTTGAGGAAGCCTACTCTTGGTCACAGCAACGCAAACCCAGCAGGATTTAGGTGGCACGACCCTTTAGTCTGACCTAGAGTGCCTTCAAGCAACGCGCACATAAAGGCACCCAGTCCGACCGTCACACGAGCCAGCAGCAACAAACGAAAACCACATTTGTCCTTTCTTTTTTCTTATTTTTTAAAGAAGCTTTATTTTTTTGCAAGTGCAAGAACTGCTTTTTTTCATTCCGGGCAAATAAAAAAAACATGCCTGCACTATGCAAAAAGTAATTATGATTTTAATTACAATTAGCAGCAGTAGGGTAATTACATTACTAAATTACCTCCCAAGTAACATTGATGTGTTGTAGATATGTTGCGAAAATGTTCCGAATGTTGTGGGAGTGTTAGGAGATTTTGCGCAACAATCCCCAATATGTTTCTGACACAACAGTGATTGGCACGACATACACGCAGCGTTACGCTACTGTTTCGAACGCCATGCTGCCTGGGTAACTGTGTATTAAAAGTAGGAAAAAGGTTGAAGGTACAACGTTTGCTAGGCGGCATAATTTAAATGTTGCGCAACTGCAGCGCGCGACATGTTGCTTAAGCAACGTTGTATCAGTGTAGCACAGACGCGAAAATCGCAACGTTGTGTGGTGAACTGTTTCCAATTTGTTTCTGATGCAACATTGATTGGCACGACAAAGGCACAGCGTTAGGCTACTGTTTCGAATTCCATGCTGCCTAGAAAACCGTGTGCTAAAAGTCGGAAAAAGGTCGAAGGTACAACGTTTGCTCGGCGGCATAATTTAAATGTTGTGCAACTCCAGCGCGCGACATATTGCTTAAAGGGGCCCTGCAACAGCTTTTTGACTGGTTTTTAATTTGCATCGAACCTAAGCGCACTGAACGTAGTAACGTAATGAAACTTTTCTTTTCGCAAAATTCGCTTTATTTTAAAAGTTATAGGAAAATTAGAATTACAAAAACAAGCAAAAAATAACCGCCTTCATGACGTCGTAGGTCCTGGCTTGAGTGGCCGTGAACTAGAGGAGGAATAGTGAGCTCAACGAGCGCTCACGGCTGCCGCAGTCCGTGTCGACGGCTCGAGAGGGCGCCACTAAACCGTGTGTTGGATAGGCTGTATGAAGCGGGCGGCCAGGGCGGCTCGCATTGCATTTGCTGCGCGATTAAAGACTATTTCGGCATAACACTTCATTGGCCACAATCGACAGCAAAGACGGGGTAAAGATCAGTACAGAACGGGAGCCACTTCGCGCTGCCATACCGCCAAATGGCCTTCCTACGCTTCGGGACCTTTCTACGCTCGCCGTTCAATGGCGCCTCATCCCACTAGCCCTTTCTAATATTCGCCGATTTTTCCGCTGCTTGGTGGCGGGTATGTCGACGGGTCATTTCTTGTTTCCGTACTTTATAAACAGCATTTGTTTCTTTTCTGATCTAAAATACCAAACAAAAACTACTTTCATACATAATCAAACCGGTTCGCGACACTTATATTTTGTATCTCGACCAAAAAAAGCTTTTAGCGGCTCTGACCAGTAGTAAGGCCAGGACCTAAGACGTCACATTTTGCGCGCTTTCGGTACTGCGGGTCGCCCTCGTCGGTGGAGGAGGTTTCCGCGTCGTCCGGTTAAAATATGACGCACTGATGTTTAGTGACTCTCTCCGTGCCCGCTGGCTTGCCCGAACCCCAAGAGACGTGGAAACCGCAAAAAAGGTAGACGCTTAAATATGATTGCAGGGCCCCTTTAAGCAACGTTGTATCAATG
>JAZHYW010029755.1:0-15733 GCA_037355805.1 Ixodes ricinus | reverse complement strand
TCCGATGATCCAAGCACTGTTCCTGTCGAACCGTCCCTCGGTACGCCTCAATTTTGTCGGTCATGAGCAAATTTGTGTTGCCTGGCTGCAAGATGCTCAGTCAGCTACAATATTTTTGATGCGGAACCTAAGGACATGTTATATGTATACTCTTTGTATATACGCGCAGGCACTTACAGCTTGGGCACTTCTCCCACTGAGCCAGGAGGAGGGTACGAAATCCCAAGCAGTGTCACTGTCGAACATTCCCTCGGTACGACTCAATTTTTTCGGTCATGAGCAAATTTGTGTTGTCTGGCTGTAAGATGCTCAGTCAGCTACAGTATTTTTGATGCAGAACCTAGGGACATGATATATATTATATATATATACTCTTTGTATATATGCGCAGGCAGTTACAGCTTGGGCACTTCTCCTACTGAGCCAGGAGGAGGATCCGATGATCCAAGCACTGTTCCTGTCGAACCGTCCCTCGGTACGCCTCAATTTTCTCGGTCATGAGCAAATTTGTGTTGCCTGGCTGCAAGATGCTCAGTCAGCTACAATATTTTTGATGCGGAACCTAAGGACATGTTATATGTATAATCTTTGTATATACGCGTAGGCACTTACAGCTTGGGCACTTCTCCTACTGAGCCAGGAGGAGGGTACGATGCCCCAAGCAGTGTCACTGTCGAACCTTCCCTCGGTACGACTCAATTTTTTCGGTCATGAGCAAATTTGTGTTGTCTGGCTGTAAGATGCTCAGTCAGCTACAGTATTTTTGATGCAGAACCTAGGGACATGATATATATATATATACTCTTTGTATATATGCGCAGGCAGTTACAGCTTGGGCACTTCTCCTACTGAGCCAGGAGGAGGATCCGATGATCCAAGCACTGTTCCTGTCGAACCGTCCCTCGGTACGCCTCAATTTTCTCGGTCATGAGCAAATTTGTGTTGCCTGGCTGCAAGATGCTCAGTCAGCTACAATATTTTTGATGCGGAACCTAAGGACATGTTATATGTATACTCTTTGTATATACGCGCAGGCACTTACAGCTTGGGCACTTCTCCCACTGAGCAAGGAGGAGGGTACGAAATCCCAAGCAGTGTCACTGTCGAAGCTTCCCTCGGTACGACTCAATTTTTTCGGTCATGAGCAAATTTGTGTTGTCTGGCTGCAAGATGCTCAGTCAGCTACAGTATTTTTGATGCAGAACCTAGGGACATGTTATATATATATACTCTTTGTATATATGCGCAGGCAGTTACAGCTTGGGCACTTCTCCTACTGAGCCAGGAGGAGGATCCGATGATCCAAGCACTGTTCCTGTCGAACCGTCCCTCGGTACGCCTCAATTTTGTCGGTCATGAGCAAATTTGTGTTGCCTGGCTGCAAGATGCTCAGTCAGCTACAATATTTTTGATGCGGAACCTAAGGACATGTTATATGTATACTCTTTGTATATACGCGCAGGCACTTACAGCTTGGGCACTTCTCCTACTGAGCCAGGAGGAGGGTACGATGCCCCAAGCAGTGTCACTGTCGAACCTTCCCTCGGTACGACTCAATTTTTTCGGTCATGAGCAAATTTGTGTTGTCTGGCTGCAAGATGCTCAGTCAGCTACAGTATTTTTGATGCAGAACCTAGGGACATGATATATATATATATACTCTTTGTATATATGCGCAGGCAGTTACAGCTTGGGCACTTCTCCTACTGAGCCAGGAGGAGGATCCGATGATCCAAGCACTGTTCCTGTCGAACCGTCCCTCGGTACGCCTCAATTTTGTCGGTCATGAGCAAATTTGTGTTGCCTGGCTGCAAGATGCTCAGTCAGCTACAATATTTTTGATGCGGAACCTAAGGACATGTTATATGTATACTCTTTGTATATACGCGCAGGCACTTACAGCTTGGGCACTTCTCCCACTGAGCCAGGAGGAGGGTACGAAATCCCAAGCAGTGTCACTGTCGAACCTTCCCTCGGTACGACTCAATTTTTTCGGTCATGAGCAAATTTGTGTTGTCTGGCTGCAAGATGCTCAGTCAGCTACAGTATTTTTGATGCAGAACCTAGGGACATGTTATATATATATATACTCTTTGTATATATGCGCAGGCAGTTACAGCTTGGGCACTTCTCCTACTGAGCCAGGAGGAGGATCCGATGATCCAAGCACTGTTCCTGTCGAACCGTCCCTCGGTACGCCTCAATTTTGTCGGTCATGAGCAAATTTGTGTTGCCTGGCTGCAAGATGCTAAGTCAGCTACAATATTTTTGATGCGGAACCTAAGGACATGTTATATGTATACTCTTTGTATATACGCGTAGGCACTTACAGCTTGGGCACTTCTCCTACTGAGCCAGGAGGAGGGTACGATGCCCCAAGCAGTGTCACTGTCGAACCTTCCCTCGGTACGACTCAATTTTTTCGGTCATGAGCAAATTTGTGTTGTCTGGCTGCAAGATGCTCAGTCAGCTACAGTATTTTTGATGCAGAACCTAGGGACATGATATATATATATATATACTCTTTGTATATATGCGCAGGCAGTTACAGCTTGGGCACTTCTCCTACTGAGCCAGGAGGAGGATCCGATGATCCAAGCACTGTTCCTGTCGAACCGTCCCTCGGTACGCCTCAATTTTCTCGGTCATGAGCAAATTTGTGTTGCCTGGCTGCAAGATGCTCAGTCAGCTACAATATTTTTGATGCGGAACCTAAGGACATGTTATATGTATACTCTTTGTATATACGCGTAGGAACTTACAGCTTGGGCACTTCTCCTACTGAGCCAGGAGGAGGGTATGATGCCCCAAGCAGTGTCACTGTCGAACCTTCCCTCGGTACGACTCAATTTTTTCGGTCATGAGCAAATTTGTGTTGTCTGGCTGTAAGATGCTCAGTCAGCTACAGTATTTTTGATGCAGAACCTAGGGACATGATATATATATATATATATACTCTTTGTATATATGCGCAGGCAGTTACAGCTTGGGCACTTCTCCTACTGAGCCAGGAGGAGGATCCGATGATCCAAGCACTGTTCCTGTCGAACCGTCCCTCGGTACGCCTCAATTTTGTCGGTCATGAGCAAATTTGTGTTGCCTGGCTGCAAGATGCTCAGTCAGCTACAATATTTTTGATGCGGAACCTAAGGACATGTTATATGTATACTCTTTGTATATACGCGTAGGCACTTACAGCTTGGGCACTTCTCCTACTGAGCCAGGAGGAGGATCCGATGATCCAAGCACTGTTCACTGTCGAACCGTCCCTCGGTACGCCTCAATTTTTTCGGTCATGAGCAAATTTGTGTTGTCTGGCTGCAAGATGCTCAGTCAGCTACAGTATTTTTGATGCAGAACCTAGGGACATGTTATATATATATACTCTTTGTATATATGCGCAGGCAGTTACAGCTTGGGCACTTCTCCTACTGAGCCAGGAGGAGGATCCGATGATCCAAGCACTGTTCCTGTCGAACCGTCCCTCGGTACGCCTCAATTTTGTCGGTCATGAGCAAATTTGTGTTGCCTGGCTGCAAGATGCTCAGTCAGCTACAATATTTTTGATGCGGAACCTAAGGACATGTTATATGTATACTCTTTGTATATACGCGCAGGCACTTACAGCTTGGGCACTTCTCCCACTGAGCCAGGAGGAGGGTACGAAATCCCAAGCAGTGTCACTGTCGAACATTCCCTCGGTACGACTCAATTTTTTCGGTCATGAGCAAATTTGTGTTGTCTGGCTGTAAGATGCTCAGTCAGCTACAGTATTTTTGATGCAGAACCTAGGGACATGATATATATATATACTCTTTGTATATATGCGCAGGCAGTTACAGCTTGGGCACTTCTCCTACTGAGCCAGGAGGAGGATCCGATGATCCAAGCACTGTTCCTGTCGAACCGTCCCTCGGTACGCCTCAATTTTGTCGGTCATGAGCAAATTTGTGTTGCCTGGCTGCAAGATGCTCAGTCAGCTACAATATTTTTGATGCGGAACCTAAGGACATGTTATATGTATACTCTTTGTATATACGCGTAGGCACTTACAGCTTGGGCACTTCTCCTACTGAGCCAGGAGGAGGATCCGATGATCCAAGCACTGTTCCTGTCGAACCGTCCCTCGGTACGCCTCAATTTTTTCGGTCATGAGCAAATTTGTGTTGTCTGGCTGCAAGATGCTCAGTCAGCTACAGTATTTTTGATGCAGAACCTAGGGACATGTTATATATATATACTCTTTGTATATATGCGCAGGCAGTTACAGCTTGGGCACTTCTCCTACTGAGCCAGGAGGAGGATCCGATGATCCAAGCACTGTTCCTGTCGAACCGTCCCTCGGTACGCCTCAATTTTGTCGGTCATGAGCAAATTTGTGTTGCCTGGCTGCAAGATGCTCAGTCAGCTACAATATTTTTGATGCGGAACCTAAGGACATGTTATATGTATACTCTTTGTATATACGCGCAGGCACTTACAGCTTGGGCACTTCTCCCACTGAGCCAGGAGGAGGGTACGAAATCCCAAGCAGTGTCACTGTCGAACATTCCCTCGGTACGACTCAATTTTTTCGGTCATGAGCAAATTTGTGTTGTCTGGCTGTAAGATGCTCAGTCAGCTACAGTATTTTTGATGCAGAACCTAGGGACATGATATATATATATATATATACTCTTTGTATATATGCGCAGGCAGTTACAGCTTGGGCACTTCTCCTACTGAGCCAGGAGGAGGATCCGATGATCCAAGCACTGTTCCTGTCGAACCGTCCCTCGGTACGCCTCAATTTTCTCGGTCATGAGCAAATTTGTGTTGCCTGGCTGCAAGATGCTCAGTCAGCTACAATATTTTTGATGCGGAACCTAAGGACATGTTATATGTATAATCTTTGTATATACGCGTAGGCACTTACAGCTTGGGCACTTCTCCTACTGAGCCAGGAGGAGGGTACGATGCCCCAAGCAGTGTCACTGTCGAACCTTCCCTCGGTACGACTCAATTTTTTCGGTCATGAGCAAATTTGTGTTGTCTGGCTGTAAGATGCTCAGTCAGCTACAGTATTTTTGATGCAGAACCTAGGGACATGATATATATATATATACTCTTTGTATATATGCGCAGGCAGTTACAGCTTGGGCACTTCTCCTACTGAGCCAGGAGGAGGATCCGATGATCCAAGCACTGTTCCTGTCGAACCGTCCCTCGGTACGCCTCAATTTTCTCGGTCATGAGCAAATTTGTGTTGCCTGGCTGCAAGATGCTCAGTCAGCTACAATATTTTTGATGCGGAACCTAAGGACATGTTATATGTATACTCTTTGTATATACGCGCAGGCACTTACAGCTTGGGCACTTCTCCCACTGAGCAAGGAGGAGGGTACGAAATCCCAAGCAGTGTCACTGTCGAAGCTTCCCTCGGTACGACTCAATTTGTTCGGTCATGAGCAAATTTGTGTTGTCTGGCTGCAAGATGCTCAGTCAGCTACAGTATTTTTGATGCAGAACCTAGGGACATGTTATATATATATATACTCTTTGTATATATGCGCAGGCAGTTACAGCTTGGGCACTTCTCCTACTGAGCCAGGAGGAGGATCCGATGATCCAAGCACTGTTCCTGTCGAACCGTCCCTCGGTACGCCTCAATTTTGTCGGTCATGAGCAAATTTGTGTTGCCTGGCTGCAAGATGCTCAGTCAGCTACAATATTTTTGATGCGGAACCTAAGGACATGTTATATGTATACTCTTTGTATATACGCGCAGGCACTTACAGCTTGGGCACTTCTCCTACTGAGCCAGGAGGAGGGTACGATGCCCCAAGCAGTGTCACTGTCGAACCTTCCCTCGGTACGACTCAATTTTTTCGGTCATGAGCAAATTTGTGTTGTCTGGCTGCAAGATGCTCAGTCAGCTACAGTATTTTTGATGCAGAACCTAGGGACATGATATATATATATATACTCTTTGTATATATGCGCAGGCAGTTACAGCTTGGGCACTTCTCCTACTGAGCCAGGAGGAGGATCCGATGATCCAAGCACTGTTCCTGTCGAACCGTCCCTCGGTACGCCTCAATTTTGTCGGTCATGAGCAAATTTGTGTTGCCTGGCTGCAAGATGCTCAGTCAGCTACAATATTTTTGATGCGGAACCTAAGGACATGTTATATGTATACTCTTTGTATATACGCGCAGGCACTTACAGCTTGGGCACTTCTCCCACTGAGCCAGGAGGAGGGTACGAAATCCCAAGCAGTGTCACTGTCGAACCTTCCCTCGGTACGACTCAATTTTTTCGGTCATGAGCAAATTTGTGTTGTCTGGCTGCAAGATGCTCAGTCAGCTACAGTATTTTTGATGCAGAACCTAGGGACATGTTATATATATATATACTCTTTGTATATATGCGCAGGCAGTTACAGCTTGGGCACTTCTCCTACTGAGCCAGGAGGAGGATCCGATGATCCAAGCACTGTTCCTGTCGAACCGTCCCTCGGTACGCCTCAATTTTGTCGGTCATGAGCAAATTTGTGTTGCCTGGCTGCAAGATGCTAAGTCAGCTACAATATTTTTGATGCGGAACCTAAGGACATGTTATATGTATACTCTTTGTATATACGCGTAGGCACTTACAGCTTGGGCACTTCTCCTACTGAGCCAGGAGGAGGGTACGATGCCCCAAGCAGTGTCACTGTCGAACCTTCCCTCGGTACGACTCAATTTTTTCGGTCATGAGCAAATTTGTGTTGTCTGGCTGCAAGATGCTCAGTCAGCTACAGTATTTTTGATGCAGAACCTAGGGACATGATATATATATATATATACTCTTTGTATATATGCGCAGGCAGTTACAGCTTGGGCACTTCTCCTACTGAGCCAGGAGGAGGATCCGATGATCCAAGCACTGTTCCTGTCGAACCGTCCCTCGGTACGCCTCAATTTTCTCGGTCATGAGCAAATTTGTGTTGCCTGGCTGCAAGATGCTCAGTCAGCTACAATATTTTTGATGCGGAACCTAAGGACATGTTATATGTATACTCTTTGTATATACGCGTAGGCACTTACAGCTTGGGCACTTCTCCTACTGAGCCAGGAGGAGGGTATGATGCCCCAAGCAGTGTCACTGTCGAACCTTCCCTCGGTACGACTAAATTTTTTCGGTCATGAGCAAATTTGTGTTGTCTGGCTGTAAGATGCTCAGTCAGCTACAGTATTTTTGATGCAGAACCTAGGGACATGATATATATATATATACTCTTTGTATATATGCGCAGGCAGTTACAGCTTGGGCACTTCTCCTACTGAGCCAGGAGGAGGATCCGATGATCCAAGCACTGTTCCTGTCGAACCGTCCCTCGGTACGCCTCAATTTTGTCGGTCATGAGCAAATTTGTGTTGCCTGGCTGCAAGATGCTCAGTCAGCTACAATATTTTTGATGCGGAACCTAAGGACATGTTATATGTATACTCTTTGTATATACGCGTAGGCACTTACAGCTTGGGCACTTCTCCTACTGAGCCAGGAGGAGGATCCGATGATCCAAGCACTGTTCCTGTCGAACCGTCCCTCGGTACGCCTCAATTTTTTCGGTCATGAGCAAATTTGTGTTGTCTGGCTGCAAGATGCTCAGTCAGCTACAGTATTTTTGATGCAGAACCTAGGGACATGTTATATATATATACTCTTTGTATATATGCGCAGGCAGTTACAGCTTGGGCACTTCTCCTACTGAGCCAGGAGGAGGATCCGATGATCCAAGCACTGTTCCTGTCGAACCGTCCCTCGGTACGCCTCAATTTTGTCGGTCATGAGCAAATTTGTGTTGCCTGGCTGCAAGATGCTCAGTCAGCTACAATATTTTTGATGCGGAACCTAAGGACATGTTATATGTATACTCTTTGTATATACGCGCAGGCACTTACAGCTTGGGCACTTCTCCCACTGAGCCAGGAGGAGGGTACGATGCCCCAAGCAGTGTCACTGTCGAACCTTCCCTCGGTACGACTCAATTTTTTCGGTCATGAGCAAATTTGTGTTGTCTGGCTGCAAGATGCTCAGTCAGCTACAGTATTTTTGATGCAGAACCTAGGGACATGATATATATATATATACTCTTTGTATATATGCGCAGGCAGTTACAGCTTGGGCACTTCTCCTACTGAGCCAGGAGGAGGATCCGATGATCCAAGCACTGTTCCTGTCGAACCGTCCCTCGGTACGCCTCAATTTTCTCGGTCATGAGCCGAAAATTTGGAGCCATATTTCAGAAAACGTACGCCGAGGGACAGTTTCGGCAGGAACAGTGCTTGGATCATCCGATCACTCTATCGAAGCTCGGTCAGGGGAAAGTGCCCAAGCTACCTGCCTGCGCATATATAAAAGGTATATATATATATATCATGTCCCTAGGTTCTGCATCAAAAATGCTGTAGCTGACTGAGCATCTTGCAGCCAGGCAGCAAGAATTTTGCTTCATGACCGAAAAATTGAGTGCATTGCCGAGGAAGTTGAAGCCTTCGACACTGCTTGGGGCATCGTACCCTCCTCCTGGCTCAGTGGGAAGAGGTGCCCAAGCTGTGAAGTGCCTGCGCCCATATACAAAGAGTATACATATAACATGGCCTTGAGTTCTGCATCAATATTGTGGCTGACTGAGCGCATCTTGCAGCCAGGCAACACCAGTTTGCTCATGCTCACGCGCGACGGCGTGCCGGGGACGATTCGGCACAGGGCAGTGATCATCGAGATCCTCCTCGCTGGCTCAGTCGGAGAAGTGCCCAAGCTGTAACTTCTCTCTCGCATATATATACAAAGAGTATATATGCCTATGTATATCATGTCCCTAGGTTCTGCATCCAAAATACTGTAGCTGAACGAGCATCTTGCAGCCGAGACAACACAAATTTGCTCGTGACCAGGCAAAATTGAGTCGTACCGAGGAAGGCTCGACAGAGACACTGCTTGGAGATTTCGGCTGCCCTCCTCCGGCTCCAGTGGGAGAAGTGCCCAAGCTGGTGCTACGCGTATATACAAAGAGTATACATATAACATGTCCTTAGGTTCCGCATCAAACTGTGTGGCTGACTGGTATCTGTACCTTGGCAACACAAATTTGCTCATGACCGACAAGGCGTGCCGAGACGGTTCGGTAGGAACAGTGCTTGGATCATCGGATCCTCCCTCTAGCTTCAGCAAGGAGAAATGCCCAAGCTGTAACTGCACCTGCGCATATACCCTACAAGATATGTATATATATATCATGTCCCTAGGTTCTGCAATCAAAATACTGTGGCCTGACTGAGACATCTTGCAACCAGACAACACAAATTTGCTCATGACTCAGAGACGAGAGTCGTACCGACAGTGATCACTGCTGGGGCATCGTACCCTCCCTCCTGGCTCAGTTAGGAGAAGTGCCCAGGCTGCCAAGTGCCTCGCCTTGGATATACAAGATTATACGTATAACGTGTCCCTTAGGTTCCGCATCAGAAATATTGTAACTGACTGAGCATCTTGCAGCCGGAGCAACAAAGTGCTCATGACCGACAAAATTTGAGGCGCGATTTGACGGGGGCCGAGTAGGAACTGGATCCTCAGCCTCCTGGCTCAGGAGAGAGTGCCCAACTGTAACTGCCTACATATATATACAAAAGAGTATATATATATGTATATATATCATGTCCTGGAGTTCTGCATCAAAAATACTGTAGCTGACTGAACATCTTGCAGCCGGAGCAACACAAATTTGCTCATAACCGAAAAATTGAGGTCGTGCCGAGGAAAGGTTCGGCAGTGACACTGCCTCGGATCCATGGCTCAGTGCGAGAAGTGCCCAAACTGTAAGTGCACCTGCGCGTATATACAAGAGTATACGCTTTATGTCCTAGGTTCCGCATCAAAAATATTGTAGCTGACTGAGCATCTTGCAGCCAGAGCTAACGCAGAGTTTGCTCATGACCGACAAAGTATGAGGCGCTACCGGGGACGATTTCCGGCAAGGAACGAGTCTTGGATCATCAGATCCTCCTGGCTCGAGGATGCTCAAGCTAGCAACTGCCTGCGCATATATACAAGAGGTATATATATATATAACGTGTCTAGATTCTGCATCAAAAATACTGCAGCTGACTTGAGCATCTTGCAGCCAGGCAACACAGAATTTGCTCACCATGACCGAAAATTCAGTACCGAGGAGACATCGCTTCGACAGTACACTTGGACTTCATGCCCTCCTCGCTTTAACTCCGGAGAAAAGTGCCCAAGCTCTTAAGTGCCATGCGCGTATATGCAAGTTGTACATAACATGTCCTTAGGCTCCGCATCCAAAATGTTGCAGGCTGACCTGGGCATCTTGCAGCCAGGTCCCAACACAAATTTGCTCATGATGACCGAGAGAAATTGAGGCGTAGCCGGACGGTTCGACTTTAGGAACAGACGCATGGATCCTCCTGGCTCAGTAGGAAAGTGCAAACTGTAACAAATATATACATACCTGCGCACAAAGAGTATATATATATATATATATATCATGTCCCCAGGTTCTGCATCCAAAAATACTGTAGCTGGCTGAGCATCTTTACAGCCAGACAACACAAATTGCTCATGGCGAAGAACTCGTACCGGAAGGTTCGACAGTGACTGCTTGAGTTTCACGCCCTCACAATTCCTGGCTCAGTGGGAAAGTGCCCAAACTGCAAGTGCCTGCGCCTATATACTACAAGAGCACTGCATATACGCTTTGTAATCGCTTAGGTTCCACGCATCAAAAAATATTGTAGCTGAGCTGAGCATCTTGCAACCAGGTAGACGCAAGCTTGCTCATGACCGGTAACATTGGGCGTACCGGGGCAGATCCGGCAAGGAACAGTGCTTAGATCATCGGATCCTCACTCCTGGCTCCGTGCAAGTTCTTTGATATATACCTGCACATACAAAGGTAAAAATATATATATACAGCATGTCCCTAGGATTCTGCATCACAAATACTGTAGCTGAAACAATGAGCATCTTGCAGCCGGAGCAACACAAATTTGCTCATGACACAGCAAATTGAGGCGTACCGAGGACGCGGTTCGGCATGGAACAATGCTTGGGATCATCGGATCCTCCTCCTGTGGCTCCGTAGGAGAAGTGCTTGTAAGTGCACGCGTATATGCAAAGCGTAGCACATATAACATGTCCTTAGGTTCCGCATCAAAAATATTGCAATGACTGAGCATCTTGCATTTAGCGCAAAATGCTCATGACCGACAAGATTGGGCGTACCGGAGAGACAGTGCGGCAGGAACAGTGCTTGGATCATCGAGATCCCTCCTCCTGGCTCAGCAGGCGAAGTGCCCAAGCTGTAACTACTGCCTTTTTATGCCTATACAAAGAGTATATACCTTGTATATCATGTCCCCTAGGTTCTGCAATCAAAATACTGTAGCTGACAATGTACACCAGCAACTGCCATGACCGAATCTACCGAAGTTCGACAGTGACACGATCTTCTGCTCAGGAAAGTGCCCAATAAGTTCGCATCAAATATACATATAACTCCTTAGGTCATCTATATAGCTGATGAGCAGAGGCAACACAAATTTGCTCATGGCCGGAAAAATTGAAGGCATTACCAGCAGAGTTGATACAAGAGCAGCTGCTTGGGGCATCAGACCCTCCTCGCAATGGCTCAACAGGCAAGGTCCACACTGCAATATACTGCACATAGGTATACAAAGAGTATACATATAACATGTCCTTATGGTTACCGCATCAAAACTACTGTAGCTGACTGAGCATCTTGCAGCCAGGTACAACAAGACCATGCTCCTTGGAGAAAATTGGGGAGTCGTACCAGAAGGAATGTTCGGCAATGCCTACTCGGGATCAATGAAGTGCCCAGATACCTGCTATGCTGACTATACATATAACATGTCCTTAGGTTCCGCATCAAATATTATGGCAACTAGTATCATAAAACAACACAAATTTGCTGACCGGCAGGCGAGGACAGTTCGACAAGGCAGATGAATCATCCCTCCTGGCTCGGTAGAAGCGCCCAGTACTACCTGCACCTGCCTTACGGATGTATCTATATGTCCCTAGGTTCTGCATCAAAATACTGGCTGACATTGGACAATCTTGCAATTCCAGACAACACAAGCACATGACCGAAAAAAATTAGCTCATGCCGGGACGGTTCGGCAGTGGCACTGATGCTTGGGGCATCGGACCCTCCCTCCTGGCTCAGTAGGAAAGTGCTAAGCTAGCAAGTGCCTGCGCCTGCTACAAGGTATACGCCATGACATGTCCTACTAGAGGTCCCGCATCAAAAATATTGTAGCTGACTGAGCGCAGCCGGAGCAACACAAATTTGCTCATGACCGACAAAATTGAACGTGCCGAGGGACGGTTCGGCAGGAACAGTGCTTCGGCATCATCAGATCCTCCCCTCCTGGCTCAGTAGGAAAGGGGAAGTGCCCAAGCTGTGGCTGCCTGCGCACATAAAGGTATATGCCACATGCCCTGGGATACTTAAATCAAATACTGTAGCTGACTCGAGCATCTTGCAGCCAGACTAACACAAATTTGCCATGACCGAAGGAAGGTTCAGTCGACACCGGACTGGGATGTTCGTACAGCCTCCTCCTGGCTCAGTGGATTACATGCCACACCAGCTCAGATGGATGAGTAAGTGCCTGCATATATACCTACAAGAGTATACATGTATGTCCTTAGCGATTCCCGCATCAAAAATGTTGCCAGCTGACTGAGCATCTTGCAGCCAGGGCAACACAAATTTGCTCATAACACGACAAAATTGAGAGCGTGCCGAAGAGACAGTTCGGCAAAGACACTAATGCTAGATCATCGGATCCCTCCTGCCTCAGGTAGGAGAAGTGCTCAAGCTGTAACTGCCTGCGCACTTATATAAGAGTATATATATATATATCATGTCCCTAGGTTCTGCATCAAAAATACCCAGTAGCTGACTGAACAGCCGGCAGCCAAACAACAAAATTTGCTGGCCGAAAACGTACCGAAGAGACAATTCGGCTGGAGCAATTAGCTAGCTCATGGATCTCGAGAGGAAGTGCCCACAGTGAGCACTGCCCCAAGAGGCATACGTAACCCGTCCTTAGGTTCCACGTCATGTTGCAGCTGACAATTTCGTCCGCAACCAGGTAACACAAATTTCAGCATGTTTTCCGACAAAATCCTGGGCCTTCGGTAGCAGACAGTGCCCAGAGCATCAGATCCTAAATTTTCCTCAATACTTGTCTGCTGCCTGCACATACTAAAGAGTATATATATATATATATATCATGTCTAGGTTCTGCATCAAGTACGTAGCTGACTGAGCTTACTCTTTAGCCGAGACAACACAGAATCTGCTCATGACCGAAAAAACTGAGGCGCTGAACCGACGGAAGTTTGGTTGCTTGGGGCATCAGCCTCCTCCTCTGGCTCAGTAGAAGAGATGCCCAAGCTGTAAGGGTCCCTGCGCGTATATACTAGAGAGTATACATATAACATGTCCTTAGGATTTCCGCATCAAAATATTGTAGCTGACTGAGCATCTTGCCGGAAACAACACAGATTTGCTCATGACCTGTGCAAAATTGAATTGCCGAGGCCCACTCGAAGGGACTGTGCTTGGATGCATCGAGATCCTCCTCCTGTGGCTCGTAACGAGAAGTGCCCAAGCATGTAACTGCCTGCGTCATGCATACAAAGGTATATGTATATATATATCATGTCCCTAGATTCTGCATCAAATAGCTGACAGCAACTGCTTGCAGCCGAGACAACACAGAGCTTGCTCATGACCGAAAAACTGAGTCGTACCGGAAAGGTTCGGCGATGACAGCAGGGCATCATGCCCTCCCTCCTGGCTCAGTAGGAAGAAGTGCCCAAGCTGACAAGTGCCCACTGCATGCGTAGCAAAGAGTATACATGTAACATGTCATTGCATCAAAATATTGTAACGACTGAGCATCTTGCATTTGCCAGGCAACACAAGCTTGCTCATGACCGAGAAAACTGAGGCGTACCGAGGGACGGTTCGGCAGGAACAGTGCTTGGATCAATGGTCCAGTGAGGAGAAGTGCCCAAGCTGTAACTGCCTGCGCATATATACAAAGAGTATATATATATATAACATGTCCCTAGGTTTCTGCATCAAAAATACTGTAGCTGACTGAGACATCTTGCAACCAGACAACACAGAATTGCTCATGATGAAAATTTGAGTCATCCGAGAAGGATTCGACACTGACCCATCTTGGGCATTTCGTAGCCCTCCTCCTGGCTCATGGAAAGTGCCCAAATATGAAGTGCCACCTGCATACATACTACACAAGAGTGCACATAGCATGTCCTTAGGGATTCTGCATCAAATACTGTAGCTGACTGAGCATCTTGCAACCAGGCAAAATACTTCATGACCGGGAGCGTACCGAGAAATTGGAGCAGGTGCTTGGATCATCGGATTTCCTCAAGCTCAGTAAGGCCAAATATATACAAAATATATATATATCATGCATACTGTAGCTGACTGGCATCTTGCAACCAGATAACAAATTTTGCTCATGACCAGAAAATGAGAGTCGTACCGAGGAAGGTTCGGCGGGTGACACTGCGGGCATCGGCTCCCCTCCCTGTGGCTTCAATGCCCAAATATAAGGAATACTGCACATATATACAAAGAGAATACATATAACATGTCCTTAGATTCCGCATCAAAAATACGTTGTAGCTGACTGAGCTGCCAGGTATGCCTTTCATGACCGGCAAAATTAGCCGAAGGGACGGTTCCGTGCAGGAACAGTGCTTGGATCATCCTCCTCCTCCTGGCTCCTGGTGGGCCCAACTGGCTGCCTGCGCATATATACAAATGAGTATATATGTAACATGTCCTAGATTCTGCATCCACTGTAACTGACATCTTGCAGCCAGACAACACAAATTTGCTCATGACTGAAAACCTGAGTCACAGCCTAGAAACTCGACAGTGACACTGCTTGGAATTTCTGCTCAGTGGGAAGTGTCCAAGCTGTAAGTGCCATGCAAAATTTAACTTTCTGGTTCCGCATCATGTGTAGCTGACTGAGCATCTGCAACCAGGCAACACAAATTTGCTCATATTTCAGAAAATTGAGGCCGAAAAGTTTGGTCGGTAAGGTAGTGCTTGGATCATCAGATCTCCTCAGTAGGAAAGTGCCCAAATAGCAACTACCTGTACATATATACAAAGAGTATATATATATATCATGTCCCTAGGTTGCCACATCAAAAATACTGTAGCTGACTGAGCATCTTACAACCGAACAACAAATTTGCCCTCATGATTGCTTGTGAGTCGTACCGAGAGGTTCGACAGTGACACTGCTTGGGGCATCGCCTCCTCACAGCTCAGTAGGAGAAAGTGCCCAAACATACATATACAAGATTATACGCATAACATGTCCATGCCATCCAAAATAGTAGCGAGCGGCATCTGCAACGAAAGGCAACACAAATTTGCTCATGACCGAGAAAAGTTGCCGAGGGACAGTTTGACAGGAACAGTGCTTGGGCAATCAGATCCTCCTCCTGGCTCTCGAAGGAGAAGTGCTAAGTAAACTACCTGCGCAGAGTATATATATATATATATATATATCATGTCCCTAGGTTCTGCATCAAAAACTACTGTAGCTGACTAGTATCTTACAGCCAGACAACTACAAATTTGCTCATGACCGAAAAA
>JAZHYW010029754.1:0-39803 GCA_037355805.1 Ixodes ricinus | reverse complement strand
TGCTGTATTGAAGTTTGTCGATCCTGACAAAAGATTATCAGTGTGAATTGGTTAGCGACTACAGCCGTATTACCCTGATTATGAAGTACTATGGCTACGTAATAATTCGGAAAATCTTTGTCGTTATGTACCGACCGCCGAAGGGTAACTTGGAGGTGTTTTTGATTTTTTTGAATCGTTTTTTGGGAGTTTGTAACGAGGAAAAATGCACAGTTGTCTGCGGTGGTGACTTCAACATTGATATGACTGTGGTTGACGGTTGCTAAGAAAACATTTGACTTATTTGATTTCTCCTTGGTGGTTGTACAAATGTTGTCACCAGACCCACGCGTGTTACCTGCCGAGTCACGAACGCTGATTGATTTGTTTATTTCGAATGCTCGTCCGAGTGATATGCAAAGCTGGTGTCATTGGCTGTGACGAGTACGATCAATATTCATCGCTTCTTCAAAAGCATTTCTAGAGGCATCAGTAAAACCCAGCGAACAATGATCCAAAAAATATCCCCTGACCAACTTGACCGTTTTCGGTTCAGCGTTTCAAACGCAAATCTGAGGGTACTGTAGGAAGATATGCTGCTGACGGGGCGTACAATGCCTTTATGGAGCTGTCAGAACTTATAACAGATATTTCCCATTTTAAGTCAATAAAAATATCAAAACGCATATGAAACTGTGGGTAACGCATGACCTGTTGCAAAATTCGTATTAAAAAAATAGCTGTTTAGTCAGTTTGCCAAATTCCTGAGACCTGATGACTTTCAGTTGATTTAAAATATACTCAAGATAACAAAAGAGCTAAAAGTGTGCAAGAGAACGTTATTACTCCGATGTTTTCTACTGCAGCACAGGGCGTACGGACATCATGAGATGAAATAAACTTTCCTTTTTAAATCGAAAACGTCCGTCCAGCTCACCTGAAAAGATTGTAAACAATGGTATTGAGCTTGGCTGTTCCTTAGCAACAAGCCAACGAGATACTTCCATCAATAGTACGCCACTGTTGATATTTTAAGCTCTTCAGCTCTTACTGATACAAGAAACAACGATTCAATATTTTTAGAACCCGTGGTCGAGCCAGAGGTAAGATCAGTGCTTTTACAGCTAAAAAATAGCGCAAGTTGTGACGCGGACGGTATCCAGGTAAGACCCGTAAAGTACGTTGCTGGGACATGATAGCTCCGGCCCTATCTCATATTTTTAACCTTTGCTTGGCTACAAGCGTATTCCCGAAGCGAATGCAAATAGCTATGTTATCGCATAAAAAAAGGGTAGTGTAAACGAGTTGGGGAACTACCGACCTATTTCGATACTACCAGTTTTCTCTAAGGTTCTTGGGGGCATTGCTATACAACCGATTAATGAAGTTCTCAAATAAGTATAACATCATAAACACCTAACATGGTTTTATGAAACACAAATCCACTGAGACTGCCTTTATTGATGCGAAGGAGCTCATCTCACAAAATTTTGAAGAGAAGAAATTCAGCTCAGTTTGTTTATTGATTTTTCCAAGGCCTTTGACTGTCTTAATCACCAAATCCTTCTAACAAAATTAGATACTTACGGTTTTCGTGGGCATGCTTTGCGGTTACTAAAATCTTACCTCGAGCATCGATCTCAGTACGTCTTTATGAATGGATACTGTCTCTTGCAAAACCCATCCTCTTCCGGTGTACCGCAGGGTAGCATACTGTCCATTTCTTTTTCAACATAAAAATGATATCAATATATTCTGGGTTTAAGTTTGTAAATTATGCAGATGATACGAGCATATTTTTTTTCTGGGGAAAATGCCGACGTATTAATTGACAAAGCTAACGTGATGCTTGGCAGGTTGAATATGTGGAGCCGTTCTAACTTACTCCAAATAAACGTTGGAAAATCTGAAGCTGTTCTTTTCGTCCCAAAATAAAGTAATTAGTATTACGAAAGACCTTACCATAAACTCAACCACGATAGAAATTGTAAACTCTTTCAAGATTCTCGGAGGCTATTATTTCCACCAATAATATGTCTTGGGATAATCATATTAACTACCTGAACACAAAACTCCTCCCAAGTTGCCGGTATGTAAGAACCGTCATCGTCATATTGTACCAATGAGCGTTAAGTTAATGATTTTATTAATTCGCCGTTCTACTCGCACTCTCAATTACTGTCACTTAGTTTGGGCACACCACCCCAACGAATCTGGATAAGATACTTCGTTACAAAAATAGGCTGTTAGGGCTATAGGCAATATGCCATTCCAGTCCCATACGTCTGATCTTTTTAAAAACTCGGTGTCATCCGCATACACAGTTTGTATGATTACAGACTTAGTGCAAGTTTAAAAATAGAACTCAAGCAGGAATACAAACTTTCTAATGAACCTGGGAACGTCTCAAGAAATAACACTGTCTATCCTACGCGCGGCGCCGAGTGTTGGGCGTGGTCATCGCCAGGACAAATTATGGCACACAAATGCTAAGATACAGGATACCCACTTTACTAAATCAGTACGAATCTAGAAATTTGAATTTGAATAACTTGCCATTTAAAACAATTCGATCATTGTTCTCGCCAGACGGTCATGGCTGTTAGTTGCATTCATGGTCCTTGTATTTGACTATTGCTTCCTTTGTCACGGTGACCTTCGTGTATTTCTTATCGTGTAGTGTTTTCCTTTTGTTCTGAAAGTTTTTCCTTTTTTATATAGACGCCTCAAGTTGCGTGTGCATTGTTTCTTTTTTTTTCGTCAGGCTGTGACGGTAATGAAAAGATGACATGCATATAAAACTTTTTTTTAGATTAATATACCAGTTTCGATTACCATGTTTTTCCTTTTAATTTGTGTATCTAGACGAGTGTTGTTACTTTTCTATTATTTGTTTTTATTATCTTTATTTTCTTTTACGCCTATGCCCCTGGCGGCACCTGTAGGGTGACCGGGACCCGTCAAGCTGACTGCTCAGCTTTTTTCCCTTGTCACCCCCATTGTCGCAATGGAAATAAAACTTATTATTATTATATGTGCCACTTAACTGCTCGGCGTGTTCCTGGAATGAATGTCTAGAGCCTCATAACATTCTTAAACGTTTATTTTATACGTGCTATAGCGACGGGGTTTAAAACAAGAATTATTCGCGCGAAAAATTTCTAGGAAGGATGTTTTCTGCCCGTGTTTTTTTATTTGTTGCCCACAACATGAGTTTGACTAGTATCCCCCAGTATAACCTGTAATTCACTTCCAGAAGTATAATTACGTTGAACCTGACACGCAGCAGGCCCATTGCAAGATACATCGCATATTATCCTAAACATTCATTCTGTGCTGGTCTGGGAGCGTACAAATAACTGGGTTCTTAGAAGCACCGAACAAAAATTCTATTTGCTTTTCGTTTTCAAGTACCTTCGCATTTTTTTTTCGGAAAGCACCGGGCCATGACGAGACACCACACGCTGCAAGTAAACCAACCGGCTTCTTTTGTCTGTGAACTCGCCAAAGTTGCGCAGTTTTGATTTGTAAGTTGTCGTAGGCGCAGAGTTATAAAACAAAAATGGGTTTGAATGGACGTTTATCAATTGCGGGACCAGTGACGTCGGGTAAGAGTAGCGTTATTCTAAAGTTACGTGACAGCGTAAAAAACGTTGATTACTCAGATAATTAGATGAGAGCGATGGCATTTAAATGGCTATGAATCTTTCTGATCAATATAGGCGAATACATTAGTATTTGGCTCGCTGAAAAGCGTATGGCCATAATTAAAGAAAATACGTGCTTGAATACTCGGATTATTGAATTTCAAAACTAAAAATTTACCGGCCATTATTTTTTTTTGTACGAATGAATGAACCGGCATTATGTCTATGTTGATTACTTTCTCGCCATGCTGCGCTACACCCCGCAACAGTCTTACCCTAAGAATAACTCATTTCCGCTCAGATAGAAAGTCTTTGAATTTTCTTTTTTTCCCCCGCGAACTGTAACCGACTGAAATAACATTGCAGATACTATCGTTACACAGCGATTGATGTCATTATGTGAATTCCTCCTAATAAGTTTAATTCTTTTAATATTTGTTTAGTTTCTTTCCTACACATAATTGTTTTCATGTTTTTTTCCCTGCCCGCCTTTTGATAATTCACCTATGTATCCACCGCTGAAATTATTTGCAAACATTGCAGTAATAATAGGTAAATAAAATGAAGAAATAAATAAATAATTGACAACATGTATCATTTTTATGCGCGTCAGCCTTGGCCATTCTTATGCTGAGTCCAAACAAACCTGAGAGAGTGCCATAGAAAAAAACAACAACACGAATTTCAAGTTCAGCGCTTGCCACTTCCCTTTTTTAAATCATTATAAAGGTTAAAAAAATGCTATTTCGGCACAGATAACACTTAAAAAAATAATTGAGCCAAAAACAATCTCCGTCAGACAGCTGAGTACTTCGAGACTGTCACTGGTCACAAACTGTTGTTTTAAGAATTAAACAAAATAACATATATATCAGAGTTCAAAAATATTCACTTCCGAGGATGTTAAACCAGAAATCAATCAGCATAAAGCGACATGGCAACACAATATTGAAGAGCAACTAAGCTGTCCAGAGCGATATAATTAACGTTCAAGGCCAACGCGTGACTCGGATGACAGCGGCAAAATTTAGGAGAAGAAAGCTGACGTTTGACATGGTTACGTTTTCATAGCCCAGCTGCTTCTGCTAAGATGCCGGTCATAGCATTATATACAATGTTACGAGCGGGATTTCACCAGCTGTTCAATTTTTATTGTAACTTGCCAGTTGACCGGACAGCTGTTGCTGGGCCTGTGTTAATTGCAATGTGTTAGTTATAATGGTATTCAAAATGTTATACCAATATCTGTTTATAAATAAATTAATTAAACGGGGATTAATAAATTAATTAAACTGACGGACGTTGAAAAAGTTAGCTACGAGGCCATAACGCGAGCGTTCGCGAAAATCTTTCTGCTGCGTACGAACGTTATCTACGAATGGGCCAAGTTTCACAGGCGTAAACAAGAGGGAAACGAAACTGCCGACGACTTTGTCGATGACTTTTACAAGATGACAGAAACGTGCGACTACAGGAACTTGAAAAAACAGCTAAAGCTGATAAGAAAGAAACTCGTTGCGGGACTCAACAATGTCATGTTTAGTGAAAAACTCCAGCTCAACGAAGATCTGACATTAGAAACCGCCATCTCCACGGCGCGCAATTCAGAGACAGTGAAGCAGCAGCCAAAGAAACTGCGACAAGTAGCGCAGTCGAACGCGACCGTCGCCGAGGTCCACACTTCTGCGTGGCGAGTCAAAAGCAACAAGAAGCAACCATTTCCAACCAGTGGACTGTATACCAAGGAGTCCTCTGTCCATCCAAGTGGCGCGGCTCTACTACTCGTCCACAATCACGCGCCAGGTGGCCAGCAGCTGGCCGCATTGGCTGCGGGTATGGCAAGAAAGGACACTTTATACGTCAGTCTGCCTGTCAGCGAAAAAGAACCAAACAGATACACAAAGCCATGTTGCACTCGAGGAGGTGTTCTATCCTCGTAGGCTCCAAAAGTTGAAAACGCTGCCGGCAACTGCACACTAAATTTCCTGGATAAAATTCACGGTTAGAAGTACCGCCAGCCATTGTTGTGGAAAGGCGCAAGACACGCGCCAGGAGCGGGTGCTCCGCTGCCATTCGATCCAAGGGCAGCTCATATCAGTGCTGCGCCGACAACGGCTTCCAAGGGCCGCTCGAGACATGGACCTCGCGCACTGGCGCACTTGATGCTACAAGAGGGAAATCGGTAGGCGAGTGCAATAAAGAAAAAAAATCGGTGGCCGAGTGGGCTAGCGCACATCAGCTCTGAGCACGTGGAGTGAAAGCTCGAGCTGCGGAACCCAGGGATCCTGGGTTTCATCCCACCCCTGCCGATTTCGATCTGGATGAGCATCGTACCGGCGTGCGGTCGTGTATCACTACTGCGTGGTGCACCTTAAAGACCCCAGGCTAGCGGTTGTACTGCACTGGCTAAATTGCACATCTACAGCAGGGAGACTCGTCGCGACTTTGAAACGGCTCACCGACTACACGCTGTATAAATATTCACACAACCCCCATTATATTTCAGTCCAGACAGATAAGGTAGCACCGGTTCATTCTAGAGTCACTAAATAAAGCTACGCTTTCAGAGTACCGCATTCCTTTTCTTTGGCACTTTGCCGACAACACAGTCGCTCTATTCAACAATATTCTGGTTCGCTGCGACATCATTGGACAGCGGCAGTCACGTGAGTCGCTATCATCATCATCGTGTTTTTTTAACGCCACCATCTTGAGTCCAGCGATCCGCTGCCTGCTGCTGTTTTACTATTTACTGCGCGTGCACGCTGAAGTCCGTCGCTCAGCATCGCACTTTTTCCTTCTTACGTCGAGATACGAACAACACGACCTTGATTCGCTGCCACAGCTGCGGCTACGGCAGCTGGCGCAGGCGACGGCTACAGCTCGGCTTGGCTCAGCTACAGTCACTCCTCCATCTGCGCGGGGACCCAAGATGGCGGCGCCTGACGCGCTTCAGACGCGTAGTTTGGGAGTTTCGGTACTCTGAAAGCGTAGCTTTATTTAGTGACTCTAGTTCATTCCACCGTGACATAGTATGATCACTGTTGAAAAGAGGTGTTCAAAACAGACAATAGCATATATTGAACTATCGAGGTTATTTATGAAGACATTAAAGTTATTTAAAGGTTCACGTGATTTTGCCTAAAAATTAAAAAATAAAAGTAAATGGAAAAAAAAAGAAACGTGCGCGTCACCTTTGGTAGAAGCCTATATTTTCTACCTATTGAAGGTAGAAGGCCCGTTTGGTTTTCTTACCAATCCGCAAAACGGGAAGTGTTTGATTCACAAAAGAATTGTTTCAGGCACCAAAACGCTAACCTAAAAATTAAATTGGCATCTTACAGTAAGCACTTGTTAGTTGGTTAAAAAAACATAATGTCACTACTTCAAATGATATTTATCATGCCTCTTTTTTTTGTTTTTCACATCCACTAGCCACCCAACCAGGTCAACAGATAATGAAAATATCGCAAATGATCTTCCATAAAATGAATGTTGCTCGGATTAAGTATTTTAACCGTTCTTTGCAATACATTAATTTTTTTTTATAATTTCCAAATACATGTTAGGGAATCTCTGTTAAAACCTGCACGATCTCGGAGTGCTTACGAGTCACGCTTGCAGCGTACGCAAGCATTTGACCGCGCGCGCTAACATAGCAGACAAAAAAAAAAAAAAAAAAAATCAACGGGCCTTTCGCTATACTTTGTTTCACCTTATGATGTACCGCAGGAAAGGCTACAAGCGCGAGCTCCTTGCTCTGGGGCACATCTCGGCGGCACAAGCTCTCGTGCACCAAGGGCGGCTGCCAAAGCTATGAGCTCGCGCTTCTAGCCTTCGCTGCGGTACAACATAAGGTGAAACGAAGTATAGCTTATTCGCTAGGAGTCTGCTGAAGCTGCACGTGTTGCAGCTTTTTGCCCCAGCTACCATCGTTCATGTGAAATAAAAATAAAATGATTGATTGATTGATTGATTGATTGAAGATATAGTTACGCGTGCAACACGTGCTGCTGTCTGCAGTCATAGAACTGCTTGAAAGAAAAAC
Organism: Ixodes ricinus; assembly: GCA_037355805.1. NCBI lineage: Eukaryota > Metazoa > Arthropoda > Arachnida > Ixodida > Ixodidae > Ixodes > Ixodes ricinus. Next base: position 32,129 of record JAZHYW010029754.1, on the reverse strand, counting down.
TCTATTTTGCTTTCAAACAGTTCTATCTTATGTTGATTATTTATTTCTAATTACTTATAGAGAAGAAACGAGCGCGTGCAGTGTATGCACTTAGTAATGTTTTTTTAGAAAATCTTGTTTTTTTAGCCCGTGTAAATATATTACGCATCGCGGGAAGATGAAACTCTGAGAATGGGACGCCAGCAGCTGGAATAGGGCACAAACTTTTGAGAGGAGGACGTCAACTGGATCAAAATATAAAAACGAGAGAAGAAATTTCTCCCTGAACGACGTCCACCTGAGCCTAATATTGTAAAAAACGAACTTACGTTGTGAACTCCTTTAAGATTTACTTAATTAAAAAAAAATATATTGTCAGCAAAAAATTAAACAATATAGTCTCTTTTTTGCTGACAAGTGTATTTCAATGATATAGATGTCACATGCGTCCACAACGCTAGTTCTATTTGTTTGTACCTTTGGCTTGAGCCCCCGCTGCACGAGTACTGTTGCAGCTGACGTGTAATTGAAGAAAAAGACCTGACACTTCTATATGCAATTGTTCAGAAATTCCTCGAGCTTGCAACAGAGGTCAAACTTTCGAAAGGGTCCATTGAGCTTGCCAGAAACACTTTTTGTAGCTTGAGCGTTACATGCGACTCCTATTTTATATTTTTCACTTCCGTACACTGGAGGAAAATTTCCTCCGGACGTCCACCTCCGCCACCAAATACGATGACATGATCAAGTAAGGAGGAGCCCAAAAATCACTCCCAGTTCAAGAGGGAAAAAAGACACAAATGGTTGTTGTTTGTTATGCCATGGTTCCATAGAGCGAAAAATAGAAACAACCAACACCAATAAGCCTCAAGCAAAGGACATAATCAATCTCCGCCCCTGTCCGTTTCGATTTAGATGAGCATCGTATCGGCGTGCGGTTGTGTTGTACTACTACGTGGTGCACGTTAAAGACCCCAGCCAAGCGGTTGTACTGCACTGGCTATATTGCTCGTCCACAGCTGAGAGACAGGTCGCCAGTTGAGGCAGACGAACTTCATGCAGTATAAACACATTTAAAAACACAAATGAAGCAGGCACGCAAAGGTATCTTTGACAAGCTTGCTGTCGCTCGGTGCTTTTAAAGTAAGCACGAGCGATTGTAAGCCTGCCAAGATACATTCGATAGCGTGATTCATTTGCTTGAGGCGTGTCGGTGTTGCTTGTTTCTATTAGTCACTCTCGTTGACTTGGGCATGAGCATAGCGATCCCGCAACTGCCGAGAGCGGCAGTACAACCGGGAGCTCGCGCTATTATTTCGAATCATGCTCTACCATCATCATCATCATCGTAAACTTTAATAATGGGAAAGTGAAAGGACCTTGCGGTCCCTGCTCGGCGCCCTTACCCCGCCCGGATTCGGCGGGCTCGCTCAACCAGTCGCTGCTGGTCATCGAGCTCTGTGCCGGATAGGGCCGCCTCCCTAGGAGGAAAGGGGAGGGGAGGAATGGAAGTGATACTCTCACCGGGGGGGGGGGGGATTTTCCAGGTAGAGTGGTACACGTTGGTACAACCTGCAATTGCAACCTGTACCAGGAGCAAGCAGTACACCGTGGCCGCGGTGGACAGCGGTAACGCTCTTCTAAAGGCCCATAAGCAGTTGCGTTTGAGAGCAATTGCGAGTGTTTGGCTGCGTTGCGGCTGCGAAAAACCAGGATATCCCTGCTTCGTATGTCGGGTGCCAAGGTTCTCTTGGAATTGAATCCCACGCTTCATAGGAAGCATAATGTGGCTTTAACTCGCTTCAGTTTCTAGGCGAACCGCAGTCGAACGCACTAAAATGCAACTGTGTGTATGGGGATTTAAGCAACCTATTATGCATGGCATTAATTCTTAATGTTCGTCAGGGTCTGGTTTCGGCAGCACTTGCAAGCATCGATATGTTTCCCGTGTCACCAAGGAACATGAGTGCTCTCACTGATGTGGCGCATAAAATCAAAATATTCGTTTGTAGGTAGGGATGTATTTATATGTGCTCGTAAGCGCAGGCGCCACAGAGAGGCATGCCGCCCGTACAATGAATGCCTGAGAGGCCCGTATAGGCGGTGATAATAGGGACCTTTAGAAAACCGTTGCCGTGCTCCGCGTACCACACTACCGGAGACTTTGAAGCATGCTTTAAGCGCGCGCCCCGAGGTCATGGTACCACCCGGGCGCACGCTTAGAAGCATGCTTCAAAAGCTCCGGCAGTGCGGCGGGCGGAACACGGTAACGGGTTGGTAAAGGTCCCTAATGATAATACATTGCGGTATAATGTGGGGCCCTGATAATGTACAGTGAGGCATCGCGAAGGAGGGGTCTAAGTTGATCGCAGGTCTGTGGCAGCTTTGCGACAATGTTGCGGAACCTCGGGTCAGTCACTAATGGACACGTTAGATATTCTTTTTGAAACGTTCAAAAATTGCCGACCAAGCCATCAATTGTAATTTTCTTGTGTATATATTTAAACAGCGGGAAGTTAGTCAGCCCTGAGGGCGTCTGGGTTCTTCGTTGAAGATGAAAGTCAGTGCAGTATACCGCTGCCTGTCTGACGTCTTTAACGTGCCTCACGCAGTAGTGATACATGAGAGCGCGCTGGTATGATGCTCATTCATATTGAAACGGGCAGGGGCTGGGGATTGAAGCAACAATCAGTGGGGTTACAGCGCGAGCTTTCACTACACGCGCTACCGATCCCCGAGCAACCAGATATCGCTGTCGAATTCGAGTTCGAGAGAAAACAGCAACAAGAAGAAAATCTCCGGTTTGAGGCATTTAGTACTATGCTCCATTTCACCTTATGTTGTACCGCAGCGAAGGCTAGAAGCGCGAGCTGATAGCGTTGGCAGCAGCCCTTGGTGCACGAGAGCTTGTGCCGCCAAGATGTGCCGTAGAGCAAGGAGCTCGCGCTTGTAGCCTTTCCTGCGGTACAACACAAGGTGAAACAGAGTATAGTGTCGCCACCTAGAAGACAAAACCTGCCCGCTTGGTCCCCTTCAATGTTCAATATTACTGGATCCTCACAGACCTACCTCTTGCGTTAGCATTGCTGCAAGCGCGTCTTGCAGTGCCACTTTGTGTGACGTCATGATGAAGTCATGCACAAGCCTTCTCTTTTAGGTGGTATCGCTCGAACGCGGTTGGCACACGTACATTGGAAGCCAAAGCGAGCATCAAGAATACTAACGTTTTTTGTTTTTCCCATCCGTGTTGTCTTTTTGTTTGTAATCGCCATAAATCTAACAAAAAACGTGTGTTGAAGGCCATCCCAAGGAATAAGGCACATGGAAAGCGATAGAGTGGAAACCTAGCATATGCAAACAATATTTTTGTATTTCGTGAAAAAAAAAGTAAAGCTTTACGCGTAATAATTTGAGACGAAGCATCTACGGAGCGGCGTTACCTCCTTGCAACGTTCTTTTATTTCCGCTTAAACGTGCGTAAGAGATTCTTAGTAAATTTGAGCGAAGAGGTGCAATGTGTCGTTTTTTACGAAGCCGTTTTTTTCGAGATAGTCCGGGGAATACACGAAGGGCCATAGAAACGCTTCATTAGGTTCTCTCGTTGGCATCTGGAACCTTAGACAATATCGATATTCACTCGCATCTAAACTTTTAAACACGTTTTTTCCTTCATCCATGCTGTGAATGAGAGCGATCTTCAAAATTTTTGCGGAACGGCCACTCAATCTTTGAATCGTTGGAACCAGGATGAAATTCGAATCCAGATTCGAATTTACTATACTCCTTTCCGTAAGTGAGAGCGACCACAATAGACACCTTATATCCACACACGTACTCCGGTGGGCTTTCAGCTCTCGCTGTGCCCTCGTCCATTGCCTTTTTCTTCAGGGATGTCCATTTCTTAAAGTACCAGTGGAATTCCCGTGCTCCGCAAAAACTCAGGACCTTGCGGCAAGCACTGTTTGTGGCATAAAGAAGCTTCTGGCTTTGTTCACGCAACTCCTTGGTGAGGTAGTCCTGTAATACAGTCGCACTCGCGCTATGCGCTATTTTCAAGTCCTCCCAAAACATCTTCGAGTGAGCTTCAAAATGTTCTTTGCTCCTTCTTTCTGCTTCCCTGACGTCCTCGCGGCACTGGTTGAAGCTAGTTTGCAGACTAGACAGATCATCTGAAAGCCTGCACAATGCTTCTTGCAATTCGTTGCTCATCTTGGCGACATGATTATGATGCGGAGTAGACTCGCTGGGACCAGATTCACCGGGACAGACGCGGCAGCCACCTTTGACGTGTCCCACTATTTCGCTCCGCAAGCAGAGTGGATTTGCAGGCAGGACAAGACACGGTGTGGAAGGCGCACTCCTTGTAGTGCTCCAGGAGACTGGCAGTGGGTCTCACGAAACTGCAGCCACTGGGTTTGTTCCAGCAGGCCACCTTGGAGACACAAAAGTAGCATAGAACAAAGCGCGCATATCATTACATGCTCACGACTGATTTCTGGGATTCCAGTACAAAAAGCAATGCCCAATCCGCCAATATTAAAAAAAAAAAACATCTGCTGTTAGCGCTTTTGAAATTAGAAACGCAACCAATTATTTAGTTGTCGCGCACGGCGTACCGATTTAATATATCAAAGCACAGACATGTTTTATGAGGTCACGTAAGGTAAAAATGTTCCATCGGGATTTTGCCGCGAATGTGATGGTGTTGCCAACGGATGCGGCTTCCACGGGAGGAACGGGTAGGAACCCTTCGCGGCCCACTCCTTTTTTTAAATTTATTGCTATTTTGGCAAGTTTCAGGTCATTATCGGCTGTCATCGTGCGTTCTGGTCGAAAATGTTCCAGAACGTACCTCGTGTACGTATGAAAGAGGTGGCAAGGCGTAGGGCCAGGACAGTTTCCCTTCCGTCTCCGATGCGGGATCCTCGATATCTGAGGGTTTTCATTTGTAGGCACAAGTTCGCCTCACTAAATTTTTAATTTCAGTTTCAAATTATTCTCCTATTTCTATTCGTGACAATACGAAACTAAACGAATAATACCAAACCTGAATACTGTTATTCAAATTAACAAAACTATTAGTACAACAAAATGGGAACGTTCGGTAAAACCCCTATGAATCTCTTAATGTACAGTCGTCGCGGGAGTTAATAGCTCCACGCGAGCGCGCGTTTTTTTCCGAGGGGGCGCTTGACTGGTGGCTTGCGATAGAACTAGAGATGACGTCAGGGCGAGTCCATGCGGCGTGGACGGGGGAAGCCGTCTCAATTCGAGGGAACCGTTGTTATCATCCCGCGTGCGGGTGAGCGTAGTCCGAATGAAAAGGGGAGATGATTCTGCAGAAGTCAAGATCGCCAAGCACGAATGAGATGGCTGCTTGGTAAGATAGAAGGAAACACGTCGCATATTCTACACCAATCGACGGCTTCTCGCTTTTATTTGTTGCTGCATGCTCACCTCTCTGTACGCTTTTTTTAGTCCTTATTGTTTACAATCTTGTGAAGCTGATCATGCCGAATTATTCTCCCCCCCCTTTTTTTTGAGTGAAATACAAATACTGATTGCTTTCTTTTCTCGCCATTTGTATTTAACTACGCAAACAAGCTTTATTTTTAGTATGCCTTTTATAATTATGCGACAACGTTTTTCGACGTGAATATTTTTTGAAACGGTATTGATCTTCAATATGATAAGTATAATAAAAAGAAAACAAAATGCACTGAGCTGCACGAAACCGTATTTTTGGGCTCGGTGCTTGAGCAATAGCCAACGCAGCTCCGCTGGTGACAATGTGCTCCGGATTATAAAGAAGTGACACGCATATGTCTTCAAGGTTTAAAATACCGGAGTCTGTCGTAAACTTGCAATTTTTATTCGGAAATTTATTCAGTACAATAAAACAGCTGGCTAATATTTATGACTTGCAAACAATACTGTAACACATACTTTGTTTTTAACCACTTGGCTAATCAATAACCTAATGTCAATGTTCACATTGATTCAATATTTGCAATACGCCCCGTTGTTAGCAACAACGCTTTCCATGCGACGAGGAAGAGACTCGTAGAGTGCCGTCACAAGCCCTTGCTGAGCTTGTAGAATCCTCCACTCCTCCGCAATAGCCATCCACAGGGTGTCTGCTGATGCGTCCGCAAGGTGCCTTTTGAAGAGCCGTTTCTTCAGCAGACCCCAAACATTTTCGATCACATTAAGGTCCGCGCCTCCTGGGGGCCATTGGAGGCTGTTGATGCACCGCTCCTCCAAGTAGATTTTCACAGCGGTTGCTTGATGCACGGGACTACGATCGTGCTGCAGCACGAAGCAACCATCCGCAAATGGCCCGTCAAGAAGAAAAGGTAGCAGCACATGATCCAGGACGTCAATATACTGCCCCGCAGTGAAAGGCGTACTCAGCCTATGTAGCGGCCCTAAGCCCTGGCTGGTCACTGCTCCCCAAATGCTGACAGTGAGCCGCCCGCTGGCAGCGACCTGCTGAATGTAACGTGGATCATACCTGAAAGTGGTAATTTCGGAAGATAAAACAAACCGCGCCTACAAGAGCCATCTTCTGAATATAGTTAAAATAAAGCTACTGAAGTCTTCAAACAGAAAGACCTACCTGCAGAAGGCCGGTCTCCAGACGCGGCGCTGTTGATCGAAACGGCTGCAGAAGCTGGCCTCGTCGGTAAAGACAACCTCATTCCATTCAGATGGTCCCCACGGCTGATGATCTTCTGCAAACGACTTCCGTGCAGCTCGGTGACGCTCGTAAAGGCGGGGCTTTTGAGCAGCCACTCGGGATCGAATTCCAGCTTCCTGTAGGCGCTGACGTATGGTCGTCCCAGAAGCTCGGATGTTTAAGCACGTTTTCAACTCCTTCACTGTCATAAACGGATCATCACAGAAAGCAGCTACTATGAGCAAGTCCTCTTCCTCAGTCGTGCGGCGAGGGGGTCGACCTCGAGGTGCATCCTCGATGCGCCCTTCATCGCGAAAGGCCTGCACAATCCGGTTGACTGTTCGCCGGTTTACTCCTGTGGCTGAAGCAATTTGCCTTTGCGAGAATCCAGCTTGCGAGAGCGCGGTTATGCGAACCCTCGTATCACGCGGTACACGAGGAGGCATATTAAAAATAAAATAAAAGCTTATTCGAGACAACTTAAACGAAGAACCGAGTATTAATGTGCATAACGTAAACAAGGATAAATGAAACTATAGCATACAGTAAATGCGAGCTAAACCTGCGAGACAACTTCTGCGATCTGGTGCGATTAGCAAAAACAAAGAAGCTGAATAAACTGAAATTTCAAGAGCAAGCACAAAGCGCTTAACAGGAAGGGGGTGCGAATAGTGCCGCGTCATCCCTAGCTTGTGCACTGCTAAAAGAACCAGCCGTCTTGGCTTTCTCATGCACTGTCATGGCATGAATGACGCAGCACTATTCGATTCGAACCACTATTTGCACAACCCTACTTAACATCAATCGTCTGCAAGAGAATATAACTGCTGATATTTGTAAACTTAACAAATAAAAGCGAGAAGCCGCCGAATGGTGTAGAAAATGAGACGTGTTTTTTGTTTCCTTTCTCTTTCCAAGCAGCCATCTCATTCGTGCTCGGCGATCTTGACTTCTGCAGAATCATCTCCCCTTTTCATTCGAACTACGCTCACCCCCGTCGCCCCCACGGGCGGGATGGTAACAACGGTTCCCTTGAATTGAGACGGCTTCCCCGTCCACTCCGCATGGACTCGCCCTGACGTCATCTCTAGTTCTATCGCAAGCCACCAGTCAAGCGCCCCTCGGAAAAAAACGCGCGCTCGCGTGGAGCTATTAACTCCCGCGACGACTGTACTATTTGGGGCATGTGCAAGTTTCTGAAGGACAAAGGCTGACGGCATGCCTGGATATTCATTAAATTAAATTAAAAGGACAGGCATAACAATTACAGTCTTCTAACACTAGAATCCTCGTTGAGAAATGATAACTAGGCACATAATATGCGCAGCTTTCAAACACTATTTTGAGCTAACTTGCGACAAGAAACTTGCCTAAACACCACCTTGTTAAAGCATGTAAGAACAGAAGATATTTGCTGACTTTTTGAAAGTGCCGGCGCTGCTTCCGGAATAATTTCAGATGATTTAAATGTTTCAATATTCACAAAGTTTCAATGTAGATGTATTTATTAATAAAAATGCACTGGTATCTTCAAGTAATCATACATTGCATGCAAAATGCCAGCACTTGCTGTCCCTCGATCATCTTTCTGAGGAGTGTAACAATGAAGCATACATGACCTTAAGATTCACTGGTGGGGAAATATTTGGGCCGGATAATAACTAAAAAATTCTGATCAGAGCCATCGGAATTTTCTGGCTAATTTAAACGTTGGGAACAGACACCGGGATATTAAATTAAATATTAGAATATTATGGTAATTCTGCAAAAATAATGTAAGCAAACCCTCGCTCGGTTACTTGGCGCTCAGCGCAACATTGTGTCACTGACCGTTGAGTTAACTTGGTGCAGAACTACTGTGTTATAAGCTTCTCAGACACCAGGTGTACAGTCTCAGTTCATTAGCCAAGTTGCTTCGCGCGATCAATCAATGCAGGTCATTGCCTTCTGTAGAAAATTGCATGCAACCACCCAGGTAGCACAGTCCTTTTGGGTCAAAATTTATAGTTTGCCTGTGAATTCAGGACATTAAAACACCTGAAGAAGCCAAGGTAGAAAAACTTGAGCTTCTTTGGCCAGAGTCTGGTATCTTGGTTCTTATTCACCAGATTGCCCAAGTTAGGCTTCACTGGTGGTAGTCGGGCGGTCATCTGGCAGTTCTGGTCCTTATCGCCAAACGGATGCCAGAATTAGGCTTCAGTTCTGGTTGTTCGGTTCATAGGTACCATCTTTTGTTCAAGTCTGGCACCTTGGCAATTATGTGACGAGCCAAAGAAAGGCCATCGAAACACAAAACAAAACGTGCTCTGGCAATAACTCGTCTTGGACAGGAATGGCATTAGGCCGAGATTAGACCCTAGGATTGCCAAGCTTATGTAAAGTTAGGCCGTTCTCTGGCGTGCTACCTGGGCGAAATTTTTCTGCTCTCACCTTGAGCTTTTCGATGAATTTCCCCGAAATCTCGAGACGAACAAAGCTCTGGTCGTCGAAGGGCTCGTCGTCCAGAGGGCAGGTGCTGCCTTGCCGCGCGCACTCCTGGTGGCAGTCGGTGCAAATCGTGTGGGCACAGGACAGCCTGACAGATTTAAGGAGCACCAGCCCGCACAAGGAGCATGCACTCTGTGCCACGGCGGGCTCCTGGAAGAGGATGGGCCTCCAGTCCAGAGCGTCGGAAAAGCCGGACATGCAGTAGGACTTTATCTTCAAAGGTGCGGGCTCCAAATTCTTCTCGAGTAGGTCCTCGATGGCGTGAAGCAAACCTGTGGAATAAAATGTCCACAATCTCGTAACCAGGCTAATTATCAGCCAACATTGCGTGATTCGATAGTTCAGTAATGGGATAGAGATGAGGTAACATTATCTGCATTTTAAAATTGAATAAAAAAAATTGTGGTGGCTTAGCTCGGCTATTCCAGGATATTCGTAGCGTGAGCTTATGCGCACAAAATGAGAGGCGCTATACTTCGTTTCAGCTTGGGTTCAGACGCAGCCGATGCTACAAGCGCGAGCTCCGGGCTTCCAGCGTCCCTGCCAAGCACGCGCGCTCGTGCAGTACAGGCACTGTTCAGGGCCACACGCTCGTGCTTGTAGCATCGGCTGCGTCTGGACCCAAGCTGAAACGAAGTATAGGAAGCAGCTCCGGTGCACCGTCAGACTTGGCTACTGCGGAACGAACGCACACGGCTGGGCACGCGGCGGCGCCAGTGCGTCTGCCGCGGCTATGACGTCACTCCTCAGGAATGCGAAGACCGGCGAGGCGCGTGCGGTGGCGGTAGAGCCCGTGGCGGCGGCGGCTCCCGCACGCCAGCTGTGCGCCGTGTGAAGTCACTGCTCCTCGCGCTTGCGCAGATTGGCGAGGCGCGCGCGCGGTGGCAGCGGAGCCCGCGGCGACGGCGGCTCCGCCCCGCCAGCTGTGCGCCGTGTGACGTCACTGCTCCTCGCGCTTGCGCAGCACGGAGTACGGCTCATTATGAGAGCCACGCGAAACTGCTCAACCTCGGCCAGTGTAGCTAACGCTACAAAACAACTTTATTCCTTCCAAGTTCTGAGTCGATCAGATATGAGACCGTTGCATACATTGCACGAGAGTGTTAACGGGAACGACAATGACGCTCGTTGACATTTCGCCTCGAAAGAGTACTGGAGGGTGCCATATTTCACCGCTTATGCTCGTAACCCCATCAATGCGGAGGGCAAGTTCGTCTGCTTCTCGCGCAGGGGGTAGCGGTGACGTCAGAACGCCGAGCCCTGATTGGCTGATCGCGGTCCCCTATCTGAGCGTCGTCTGCTCCTTTGTAACGTCGTCTGCTCGCAACGTCGTCTGCGTATGTCTTACCTTTCCTGCGACTTTTTCAAGTGGAGAGGCCAGATTCACGAAACTATCTTACGCCAAAAATATGCGTAAGACAAAACTTAAAAACAAATTCGTATTCACCAACTGAAATTTTCGTAAGTTTTGCGCAGGTTACGACAAAATCCTACGACAGCTCCGAAGCTACGCACTTGTTACGATCAAATCAACATGGCCGACAGCGTCGCGGTCGCGACGACCAACGGACGTTTATTTTTCTACGTGCGCTTCTCTCGCGTCCTGACTTCAAGCAGCAAGAAGAAAGTAAAAAGTACTTGAACCAGACCACGACGAACAAGAACGCTGGATCCACAAACACCCGGGAAAAACGCCAACGGCCACGATTCCACCGACACCGACCAAGCGAACTCGGCAGATAGGCCTAGCAGCAACTCCGACTCAGTGACCGTCTGCCCACGACCGGCTGGCGTGCTGAATGGAATGTGCCCGCGCGACCCTTGTGAACCCTTCCCGTATTATACTGTGATCACTGACCTCAATTTTAGATTAAGAGGTCAACCTCATAATGGAACAGCGCGAATTTTGCAAGGACAGAGGAAGAAACTGGACAGGACGAGCGCTGAAGTCAGCGCTCGTCCTATCCAGTTCCTTCCTCTGTCCTTGCAAAAATTCGCGCTGTTCCATTATGAATCCATACCAACTCGCCCAGTTATCCTGTTTACTAAGGTCAACCTCTGCCTCTTGTCATCTCCTTGTTTTCCGAGGCAACGGTGACTCTCGCCGGTGAAAAAGCGGTGAATATCCGACAGACGCAGGAACGGTAAAGGAGCCATCGCTTTGGACTAGCAGACGTAAAGCAGACGACGTTAACTGCGCCAACCCGCCGACGCCGTTAAAGAATGAGGAGTCTTGCCGCACACGAAAGGGGGGAAAAGTATTTGGGAGGAAACTTGCGGACACTAATACGCTCACTCTCGGTTCTTAGCAAACAAACCTCGGCGTCTCGGGACACCTCGCCAGTAAGCACTTTGACTTCCCTCCTTGATGCGCGTCTGCTAGTTGTTTAACAAAAACAACGAACCGCTCGAGTTATTTCGTCTGCCTTCTCTGAAAGGCGAAGTCGAGCTCGCTTGTAAAGACCTGCACTTCCGAAAGTCGCAGGAAAGGTAAGACAGACGCAGACAACGTTGCGAGCAGACGACGTTGCAAAGGAGCAGACGACGCTCAGATAGGGGACCGCGATCAGCCAATCAGGGCTCGGCGTTCTGACGTCACCGCTACTTTCTTTCTCATGCGCAGAAGACGAAAATGAGTCCACTTGCGAGGCGTATAACTTCCTCCCACACCACACTGGTTTTCATCTCCAGGATCGTAGTAAAAAAGTCCGGCTCTTCGCAGAGCACTAGTAATTTACCCCTTTGTGAAGATAACGAAGATATATGCAGGAACATTTGAGATTAGATACTTGTTATTTTATCGAAACGGACACGTTTAAAAAGTCAAACGCATCGCCTATTTCTCCGACAAATAAATCTTGGAAGAACTACTTCGCGCGGCTTATGAACAATGCGGAAGACTTTTTTTATTCATGTGAAAACGAGTAAAGTATTTTTGACGGCAGCTTTTCGATTAAAAAAAACAAAAACAGGTGATTACTTGTTTGCGTAAACAGTGTCGCACTATGTAATGATAGAATCGGACATTTGTCATAAAGTACGAGCGTGTGTTTTCATGTAAGGCGAACGCTGTGCGCAGAGAAACCGAGGTGAAGGAGGAGGCGAGAGCGCGCGAAGACTTCAGAAAGCCTGGCTGTTTTCGGAACGGTCAGTGGGTAAACCTAAAGCTCTGTCTCCACTGCGCTCGTCGAACGGGTTCGAATCCGAAATTTAAAAGCCGGACGTCGATGTTCCGCGATCTAACGCGCTCAACGAGTGCGGTGGATAGACAAAGGCTGCTATAGCTTTCGGTCTACCCATTGATCGTTCCAACCAGAGCTCGGCTTTCTGACGTCCCCGCGAGCTCTCGCCTCCTCCTCTCCCTCAGCTCCTCGGCGCAAACTCTTTTCCACGCTAAGACCGACAGCAGACGACGCCGGGATCTGGGAGAGCCAATCAGACAGCAGCGAAAGTGCATCCTCGCGGCACTCATCGTCTTTGTGCGTTTTTCTATCAGCGACTCGGCCAATCACGCACTGACCAAAGTGCAGCAGGACACATATTAGTGCACGTGATTGGGACGGTGGTAGCATGAGCCCGACGAGGACGAGTGCTGTGACGATATATTTTTGGCGCCTTCTGATTGGCTCTATCGAATCATAGGGTCAACTGCGGTAGGACTTCATGTGGAACAGACTATGCGGAGCGCAAGTTCGTCTGCTTCTGGCGCAGGGGTTGCGATGAGTCAGAACGCCGAGCTCTTATTGGCTGATTGAAAACAAAATAGTGGGTAGACCTCCAGACATCTAACACTGATGTGTAACCACTATCCTTTCAATCAAAGGCAATCAGAGCTCGGCGTCTTTCTGACGTTACCGCAACTCGTGCTCAAGGAGAAGACGACTTGCTCTCCGCATAGTCTGATGGCATATCTGCTGAAATAAATCACGTGGGACAGCACGGAAATTGACGGCTCGAGGGGTTTCCGGCCAGCTGTAGCGGGCGCAGCTGTACGTGGAAGACTCGTCACCTGCTCTACGCAAACAGTGAGATGAATGTGACACACATAGCACTGATGCGATAAAACGCACACAGATCCTGCACAATGGTGCATCGAAAATCTGTGTATGCATCTAGCACACACGAATGACGATTGGTTGTATTTAGGATCATTAGTTAGACAGACCTGCTAAAAAGTCAATATTACGTTTTTTTAGCAAGTCGGCATAACATTCCTTACGTCGCGATATATAGACATAAACAATACGATAAAAACGCTGTCCATAACCGCGGGAGGGAAACACGTGTACGCGATTGAGGCACACGACGGCCACGAGCGGAAACAGTAGCGCGGTATGCACGCAGCAGCGCGCAGCCATTTAGTCGTTTTCAAGTTCTCGTTGGAGCGTGTACACACCGCGAGCTGTGCGTTTCGGGGCTTGAGACCAGGGCCGGTTTGCTAAAACAGCGTCTCAGCTGAGACTGGGTGAAAGAAAGCACTGCAAAGGCTGAGGCGCGCGAGCGTCTTGAGACGCAACTTGAGTCCCGCTCAGCTCGTGCGCTGGCTTTGGCAGTGCTTTCTTTCACCCAGTCTCAGCTGAGACGCTGGTTCTAGGAAGCCGGCCCTGGGCTTCGCGGGCGGTGAAAAGTTGTACATACCGAATATGGCCCCTTCTGCCAACGACGTACGTCTGCCGAATAAGATAGGACTGCCGTTGCCGGATCGCTTGGGCCACCTCGCACTATATCCCTATCACCATTTGATAAGAGTATCCTTCTTTGCTCTCTTGACATAGCTGCTCTCCTGAGAGTTGACTTTGGAATGATACGGCATCGGCCTGGTGTGTCCCCATAAATGACCATCAGAGATACCGTTGTATTGGTGGCTAGCGCCGCAACAAGTAACCGTTTCTCAAGTTTAGATAAGAGAGCACATTCCTAACCTCGGCAGATATGATGATACCTATACATGGATGATATAATGAGACCTATACGTGATACCTATACATGACATCATGTACAGTCGGCACGGAATGAAACGCGAACAAGGAGCGCATGGTTTTCGACCCACGCTGAGTCACCTAGAGACGCAACACCGAAGGTTTGGATGCACTGAGCAAGAGTCTAACACATCGAAGGAGGAGCCATCTTCTTGCAGCTCCCATCTGGTTCAGGTGATGCAGCATCTAGCGAAAACCATGCACCCACTGTTCGCGTTTCATTCCGTGCCGAGTGTACACCGTGCATGGTCTCACCTTCAATGACGCCTTTTTATGCATGGCTGAAGCAAATACCAACTTTTGCAATTTTGCATGTCCTGAAATGTGGAAAGATTAAGAGTCAGCTCGATTTTCAGAAACGCGTAGACAAGTATTGTGTGGTGCTGTGGCCGACAACCGCAGCAGGGGCTCCGTCCCTTTCCACCAACACGTCCACCAGACGGAATTCTCAGAATTCTCATAACGTGCAGCGGGTGCCGACACCCGACATGCTGTTTGGGCAGCAACGCTCTCCCCTTGTCAACAGAAGGATGCGCTGCGAGGACTGCAGACTTTGCGCAATCCGTTACAAGTAACGAACTTACTTGTAATCCCTGACATCTCTCAGTAAATTTGCAAAGGAATAATCACATATTTTAAAACTGAAATATAAAGTAATTTCCTTACCTATTTACGTAAGGGAATGAGTGTTATTTTTTAAAGTTTCCTTTTCATCCATGGATGGAAACAGCGGGAATATTAAAGCCCGACAAAACAAAATTGTTTTTAATATTTCATTTCATTTCTTTACATTGAGCACCCCTGTCTGGGTAAAACATAAGAGAGTTTAAGAAGACATTTGATTAAACATAAAAGTAAAAATCACAAAGAACAATAGGAAAAAAGAGCTCTCAATCGAAACGAACGAACGATCATCAAGAAGGAGGCCTTCGCCGGTATATAGGCGTCGCAAAACGTTTACAGCGGAGCTGTTAAGGGCTAGGTTCCCCAGGATCGTGTCCCTGTATGTCGACAGAAACCTACCTGGACAGCTACCGCCGTCTATAAGCGACGGCGGCAAGCACACAACCAGTATGGTTTCCGCCGTCGCTCGTAGATGGCTTCAACCTTTCCAGCTATAATAAAAGAATGGATAGTTGGGCGCGTTGGTGGGAATTCATTGTAGGAAACAGCGCGAAAAACAGACGACGACGAAGAAGAAGCACACAGTGTATCGAGTACAACCCCGCTGGTCTTCCTTCTTCACAAGAGTGGAAAGGCTGAAAGTTTTAGAATTAGTTGATCGGGTCCCAAGTTAAGGGAGCTTTAGTAGATCATTTTCCGGGCGTAAGTTAACGATACCCGATAACGATACGACACATATGCAAAACAAAACAAAACAAAAAGGCTTCTGGGTAGTATATGGTATCGTTACCGGAATAATCTGGACGATCTACTAAAACTCTTTAATATGGTGTCCGATCATGACCCGGTGATCTACGTGACCGCCAACACTCCAAATAGAGCAAGGATAGAAAGCGTGAAAGACAAGTACAAGTGAAGGAACACGGTGGAACGCCTACCCTCAAATGACTTTTTATTTTGGGAGAGGAGAAATACGAAGATATAAAAAAAAGCCTCACATTAAAAGCGACAAATATTTTTTAGAAATAAGCGAAATGATCTGAAAAGACTGAGAAGTAAAGAATGATTGAAAAAACTGGGTGCCGCTTTAATGATAGAGCCCTAGAACATAATATTTGTGTGCGCAACAATGCGGGGGACCGGGGGGGGGGGGTATCTTGCTGACCACTCTAGCCGATGTAGTTGTATGCCACAGCGCCTAGAGTGTAAAAAATACATACAAAACCGAGTGAGAGATTACGGAGGCGTTTCTTTATCAAAAAGATAAATTATGTTAGTGCACCATCTACTTATACACTTAAAAAAGAAGTGGCTTTTCTAGATGGTTCTTTTTAGGAGTGGTGATTGGTTGTGGTGCGGGTCGGGGGAAGGTGTGTCTGTGTTTATGTGATGATGACTTGTGATGATGGCGAAGATGACAATGAAAATCCGTTCAGAGTTGGTGTCTTCTTTGTCTTTGTTTTAGTTTGCGCTCTTTAAACCTGTTAATTAATACGGGCCACTAGCCCAAACCAATGTTTGAACGAAACAAATGTCATGGGAGCTGAAGTACGTGATGTCAATTTCTACGAGGTGGCCATTGGAGTTGGTAGTTTACGCTCCACAGATTCTGTGCTTTCCGATCCTTGTCAGTATAGTATATATTACTTGGAGCTCCGGCTGTTTTTATCAACTAGCCAATTACTAGTTACCTTTTTTGAAAACCCGAAAATTGCTATTCCGGGTATACTACATTTTATCTCAAAGTTAAATAAACATAGTTATATTGAGAAAATGGCAAATAAAGGTGGCGTGAACACCAACATTAAAAGTTTTTAGGCAAATTAATAATTCTGAGACGTTTTTCCTTATCTGCTCTTGGTGTCAACATTTGTATTTCCTCACTCGCGAAAGCTTCAAAATAATCATAAAACCAAAGCCACGGAGACAAAAAGAACGCAAATAACACCGTCTCTGAGGCGGTGTACTGTACTTCCTTTCAGTTTCCGTGTCTCCGGTTTTATTATGTTGCCTATTATGCAACAGCTAGCTCACTTGCAACCTCAATCTTTTTTTCAATTAAAAGTTTCGTGCGACATCCTGGGGGTTGCTGTCACATGTCGTGAAACTTGTTGCTCGAACAAGAAGTCTAGGAAATAAACTATGTTGCGCATTTGTTTTGGTTCCGCTGGAGAGTGCATCCCCATGATCCCATCATTAATTTCCCACCATGAGCCCGGTACAGCTTGTACTGCTAAAAATACAATTTGGATTTGGATTTGCCATTTACGGCTTTCCCCTTTGTACAGGGTGATCACAGGTTTACTGGATCTAGCCAGTCACTTCCTCTGTGACTTTCGCTTCCGCTTGGAGCTTTGTTGGCCTGTCCGGTTGATTCACGCCCTGCCCTATGACCGGTTGGGTGGCCTCACCCTCCCTCTGACGGCCCGTCTGCCGTCACCAGAACTCGAGTCGACGCTTCATCACCTTGGTATCCACTTGGTATACACTTGGCGCCTCTTTTCTTCGTCGCCATGGCCTCGGAAATCAAGCGCAACAGGCAACGCCGTCGTCAGGGGGCTCGGTACGATGGTTTGACACCCTAGCACCGTGTGCTTCGTCGTCTCCTCGGTTCGTCCACAGAGTGTGCACGCCATGCCCAGTCCCTGCATGAGCCTGGCCCTCCATACCAGAGTTCGCAAAGTACCCATGCCGGCCCCCACGAGGAGCGCGGTTTCCTGCCGAGTTATCGCACCAGGGCACCTTCTTTTTGGTCTTCTTTGTATGATACTCTAAGTGAAGGTTACGTCGACGCTCTTGCCATCCACCTTTCAGTCTCTAACGCACGGATGTCCTCACAAAGTACCTTTGGGCTCACCTTGTTCTCGCCCGCCGTCTCCAGCCAGATCGGGTCAAGGCCAAAGCGGTCTCGCAGTCTCCGTAACCGGAGCGTCCGCTGGATGTTTCTCTGCCGGTACACAAGGTAGTGCAGGACTCAATTAGCTCAGTTCTCCCCGAGAGTCTGTAGATGCGTCTCTGATATAGTGCCTTTGCACTGGCCTAACTTACTTCAAAAGACGACCAGCCTAGGCCTCCTGGATACCCTCGTTGGACACTGTTCTTGGGACTGCCAGGACCATCCTTCTTCCACCCTCTGCCTTCTCTCCAGAAACTCCCTTGTTGGTGACGAGAGCAGGAGCATGTCATCAGCGTACGGGATGCCCGGGATTATGACCATCTTCCATTGGTTCCGCACCACCTCAAACCTGTTGTACGGCCAGAGTGTCCTTTTTCATTGAACTGGATTTGCCCCGAAGGCCTTTGCCTCAGCGCTCTGTTCACGTACCTTCAGAAAATCTGATTTCGCAACGAGGGTCACCCCCAAGTAATTGGAGCTTTCTGCATCTTCAGAGCTCCTCCCGGGTAGTTTGACTGGTCGTACCGTGTTTCTTGGTTTCCCTCCCCCAGCTTGGAACCGCACACTTGTTCGGGTTGAAACGCAGCTTGAGGCGTTGGTCGACCTGTCCACAGGTGTCCAGGAGCCCCTGCCATTTTCCTGGCGATTCGGCCAGAAGCACGAGGTTATCGGAATACATGAGTGCCGGCACCTGCTGTCTTTCCCAGGCCCCTTCGGCCCTGTACCACAGGTCTAAACTTTTTCCGACTGCTTCAGTTCTCTCTCCAATGGCGCCACATGCAGTATGAAGAGCAGAGGGCAAAATGGGCACCGGTTATGCCCCACTCCTTTGAGCATCTCTCGTCACGTTTCTAATGCTGCCATTAGAGCCTTTAAGTTTGGTAAACTTGGTGAGGACCAAATTGGATTATTTAATGACATCGCAAAAACAGACCTGTTTTGACCTAAATTTGGTTACTCGTTCAACAGTTTTTTCGAAGCAAATCAACGAATATAAAAATTTTCATTTAAACACAAGCCCCGATGAACACCGACTTTATGTCTGATACCAAAGAGTTATACCCAAAAGCAAAAATTTGTAAACAAATACAACCTCCGAAAAAAAAAATATTTGACGATATCCATTCTGCAAAAGCACGCAGCACCGTGTAGACTGCAGGGGTCTCAAACACGCGGCCCCCGGTCCGCATGCGGCCCTGCGACTTGCTGGAACGCGGCCCGCTGGAAGCTGGATACGAGCCCATGGGTTACCATGTCTCGAGCGCTAGAATGGCAGGCACCATAGTGATCTAACCTCGCTGATACATTTTCGTTCAAAAAGTACCTCTGATCTTTTAACATATTCACATAGTTTATACTTTCCTTCGTTTGTTTGTCCTTTGTTTTAATTTAGTTTTGCTTCCCAGCTTTTTGCGACAATTCCGATACTAGGCTGCAAGCTCGAGCTGTTCGCTGAAAAATGCATGCCGGCTGCGTGAACTCTTGAAAAGTAGGAGCAACTGCCAAAGAAAAAGATACGAGCTATGGGATTCTCGCATTCAAACAAATATCACCATTAAAGGGGGACTCAAGCGGTTTTTGGGGAAGCTACTTTTTGGTGCGATGGCGTTAAGGAAGTGTCAGTGAATGAGTCTCTCCAGTTTTAAAAGGCAGAACCGCCTATTAATCACGCAGGAATAAAATACGTGCGGACTCTTTCCTGTACTTGCGAGGACCAATGAAATTATCGTATGTTTGAAAATTTTGGCGGCCTTTGTAAAGTTTCGCTAAAGAAACAATTTTCAGTTTATTTAAAAATGTTGTGCATGATAATTTCACAAGACGTAAAATAGTTCTAGTTTAGAATACGCGATACTGCAATTATCGTTTCACAAACAAGGGACTACGTTTTCTCCTTGCCGTCCTCCGTGGGGGTGAATTTCCCGTTCCCCCGGGATGCGCGGAAGCGCACGTATCTGCGCGCACATGGCGTCGGTGTTGATCATCGACGTGGACGGCGTGGTGAAAGCTCATCGTTCCGCGTAAAAGCGCTATCCTTGACTGTGAATTTTCGTCGTGTGTCGTTATGATAACCCAGCACGTACTAGAAGGGAAGATCCACCCACTCGTGCGGCGATGTCGTGGCGGCACTCTCAAGACAGCAGAAACGCCCGTGCCGTCGTGTTTGTTTACTTCGACTACAGTGGTGCTTTCTAAGCATTTGTGTCCTCGAACATCGCCCGGATTTCTTATTTGGCGCATTTCATGCGTGTGCTCAAGTTCAAGGTATTACTGGCGCGTACCGTATATAAAGGACGCGAAGTTTCACGCGTTTTCATCACCGGAGAAAAGTTATTAGTGTTAGCAATCCTGAACGCTCGCAACGTCTATCTGATCACGAAATCATATTTCTACGTTGCTGTATCGCTGCTAAGATTACATTGTCTTTTATAATCGTAGAAAATGCGTGTGGCGATATTTGTACTATTGCAATGTCGTGTATAGAGTCGTGATCGTCCAAGACGGCGTACGGCATCTTTTTATTTTCTTTTTTTCATCCACTGTACCCTGCAAGCCTATCAAGAAAAATCAATAATAAAGCTTTAGGCTATAGAAAACTGTCTGTCTCTATTCTGTTACGGCATTGAGTAGCAGTGCGTCCCCTTTTAGAGGGGCCGCTGAAACAGCTGACGGCGACCCGCTGTGCTTGTAGTAATTTCAGGTGTGTACGCGCGGCGCAGAGCTGTCGTTCCGGTCGCTCCGGTTGCAACGGACGCAGTCGTAGGTACGCGCTCGTTGCACATGTCTGAACCAGCCTTCCCCCGTCCTCCCGAGGCGAAAGTCAACGTGGCGACATCGTTTGACATCACGTAACAGAGGTAACGCTGCGATGTCAAACGTTGGTTTGGTTACGACTTGCCCCAACCGCAAATCGAAGAACGCCCGAAAAGGTCTGCGTTTCATCGTCCTCGGAACCCGAACAGGACTCCGAAGCGCTGCTATCGTCCACATCGCACGTCGGAGTGGCGTCATAGGAAATCATCCCCAGGTCGGCTGTCCGCCGAAGAATTTCAACCTCCAACGGCACCAGATCCTCGAGCGTAGAGAACGCCGCCATGATCGAAGCTCGAATGTCAAAGAGGTTCGCCCGATGCGGCTACCTCGGGATCACTGCGCGACGGAACGTCGTCCAACGCCATTGGCCCGAGATACTTTTGATAAGCGTGCGAGGACCAATGAGAGTGGTTTCGTTTTCGGATGGATCCGAGGTTTGGCGGCCTTCAATTACATTTTATTAAAGAAATAATCACCGTATGATTATACTATTTGGTTTTTAGGGATACTTGGGGCGTCTAAATTCAGCTGTCATCATCAAAACACGAACTCAAAA
The DNA here is from genome assembly GCA_037355805.1 of Ixodes ricinus. NCBI lineage: Eukaryota > Metazoa > Arthropoda > Arachnida > Ixodida > Ixodidae > Ixodes > Ixodes ricinus. Next base: position 11,115 of record JAZHYW010029754.1, on the reverse strand, counting down.
ACCACTTGAGTGTCCCTTTAAAAGACAAGTATTTTTTCGGAGTGCTGTAAGACAAAACGTCAGGAAAGCAAAAACTGCCAAATTAACTGATTATTTTTCTAGAGATATGTTGAGCTTGTTAAAATTCTGAGTGAATTGAGCAACGGGGACGAGAGTGTACTTGCACTCTTGTTCTATTAAAGGTGCCAGCACGTTGGTGGAGCGGTGTCATTTCATTGCTTGTCAAACAAAATCTAGCGATTTCACCGGCAACATTGGGAGCCTACAAGAAGCATGAAGCACCGAGGACTCTTCACTTTAAAATCTTTAGTTCCCTCCCATCCCCGTCTTACGTTGGCCCTCGACCTCTCCGGTGTGGGCTATACGCCCTATTATTCAAAAGAGCTTGAAACCACTGATGTAGAGGAAACGGCCGTGAAGAACAGAGCATTTGGCACGCATTACGACGTTCAAATTGCACATGCACATACTTGGAAACTGGAAACGCGAACGTTGGCTTTGCAAGAAGGTTTATGTCTATTTTTTGCAGCTCACACTCAGAGGGGATGAACTATTACAAATAGAGTAAAATGGCTGCCGCTTATTTCTATGTCCTATACCACCCTGTCCGTCCCCTGCACGTTCCCGGGTGGTTTGCTGAACGCAGAAACGCTGAGCAACGCTATTGCAGAGGCTAGCGACAAGCAGAATCACGATGAATCACGATAGATAATAATTTTAACGAAATATAGTCAACGGGGGCCGCCAAGGAACAAGCTCGCAATCCAGTGTGCAGGCGACCAACTTTCGGTATGGAATAGGAGAAGCAAGGCCGCCGTTTTATTTCATTTTTATTACTTGACCACCCCTAAGTTGAGTTCTAAAAAAATAATCTCGCGAAAAGACGTTTGCACGTTTAACTGTAGGTATATGCGTTCAGCGTTCAAATATTGCAGGGCGTGCCGAATGTGCTGGCCCTTATGCGGCCGCACCATGTACACTATAGCTCAAATCTGTCAACACACGACTGCGGTGGCGCTACAGTCAACACTGCGCAAACACGCTGCCCACACCTGGCGTGACCAAACGTGGACTTGTAGGTAAAACACGTGTTGGTGTATAGGTCAGTACTTTCGGCATGAGCCCCACTTTATGCCTGTGCAAATAGGCATGGACAGGACACGCCTATTCTCCGAACAACGATGCCCACGGAGTGGCACGGTCTGAAACGGTTTTATTTTTGTGCTCGTAAATACAAACCGATGCGCATTAGTGCATATCGTATCCAAGTTAATTTACTGAGTTAACCTTCTAAGGTAACCTAACTTAGTTAAGTGCTAACTTAGATAACTTATTTTTGTGCTCGTATTTACGAACCAATGCACATTAGTTGAAATTCTAGGCTGACCTACTGTGTTAGCGTTGGTAAGTTAAGCTAACTTAGTTAACAAGCTTACACTTCACAGCGCACAAGAACAAACACACCTTAAAAGTTCACTCACAACAAAGAAAAAAACACTCACACTGCGCTGACTGTCAACTCTGGTTTGTGTTGTGCTTCATGCTCATCTTTTACTTTTATGTATAAAGAACTCATTTAGGTTACGGCTGATAAAACTAGGTAATGTTTCGTAAAAGGTCTAGCTCTTTTTTTATAAAGTTATCGAAGGGGTGCTAACACATACGCAATCTAGCGTGACAATACTCCCGGTTTGTATGATCTCTCGCGTAAGTTTGTTATTGCTCCTGCCCAGTACGGAGCAGTTGGCCAGAAGTGGAGAACACCCGCCATCCCGGCAATGGATGCCTAAATGACCTAAGCCGGCCTTGATGGCGTTTGTGTTCCCGAAGTCGGTCGTTGAGACATCGTCCTGTGTGTCCGACGAAGCGCTTTCCACAGGAAAGGGAAAAGGAATCAATCACTCCCCCTGCGCAAGGAACAAACTTAGTTTGGTGGTTCTTGGTGCAGCACTCTGGTCGAATAGAAGACCCATTTACCTTCTTACATAAGCTGGAAAGTTTATGCGGAGCGGAAAAGCCCACGTCAATACTGAGTCGATTGGCTGTTTTCTTCAGCTTGTTGGAAAAGTTGTGAAGACAGGGCACAGTAACAGGCCTTGAGGTGCGGTCTCTTTGACTGCATGTTATAGCTCTTTCATGCTTGACTTCCGTCAGTAGGCATTCAGCAACCGATGTTAACAAAGACGAAAGGTACCCCGCTGAGTTCAACTGAGAAATTTGCATTTCGAAGCTCTTATTACTTTGTGCCTGCATGATTTTTAAGGAGAGTTTTTTAGACAGAGTCTTGCAATGCCACTTTTAACAAGCCGTGAGTGTGCTGGGGTATAGTTACGGAGTGGCTTTTTTGCCCTACGTTCGTAGGACCAGAAGATGTGTTGGTTTGTCATGAACAGTCGAAGGTCTAAGAATCTTATGAATCGCTCAACCGGCAGTTCGTGAGAAAAATTTAACGGATCCAGTCAGTTTTTATAAGTAGAAAGAACACGGGTTCCCAAGGTGGGGAAAGCATTATCGTTAATATATCAAAGAATACCAAGTAAGCAAACTAAGCATCATTGTAGCGAAACACACGCACTATTTTTTTGTGGTCCAGGTTTTGGTGCAAGATTCTGTTATGGAAGGCAAGGAAAAGGTCACTAAGGACAGGAGCAATACAAGATACTATATGTATTCCCGTTTTTGCAAGTATGTTCTGCTGTCCCAGGTGGCAACTAACTAACTTTTTAGAGCGCAGCTCTTAGGCGCCCGTTTCCAGATTGAGCGGCGTCGGCGTCGCCGTCGCCGTCGGCGTAACCGCGCGGTGCATGATGGGTAAATTTCTCCGCTAAATGTAGCGGAAAACTTTCCCCGCTAAATTTAGCGGAAAGATTTTCCCGCTAAATCTAGCGGAAAGCTTTTCCGCTAGATCTAGCGGAAAATTTTCCCCGCTAAATCTAGCGGAAAAAATTTTCCGCTAGATTTAGCCGGGAAAATTTTCCCGCTAATTCTAGCAAGGAAAATTTTCCCAGCTAAATTAATCGGGAAAAATTTTCCGCTAGATTTAGCCGGGAAAATTTTCCCGCTAACTTCTAGCAAGGAAAAGTTTCCCCGCTAAATTAATCGGGAAAATTTTCCGCTAGATTTAGCTGGAAAAATTTTCCGCTAAATTTAGCGGGGAAATTTTTTGCTACATTCAGCGGGAAACTTTTCCGCTAAATTTAGCGGGGAAAATTTCCCGCTAAAATTAACAGGGAAAAGTCTCCGCTAGATTTAGCGGGGAAAATCTTCCGCTAGATTTAGCAGAAACATTTTCCGATACATTTCGCGGGGAAAATTTTCCCGCCGCTAAATTTAGTGGAACATTTTTTCCCGCTAAATCTAGCGGGTAAAATTTCCCGCTAAATCCAGCGGAAAATTTTCCTCGCTAAATTTAGCGGGAAAATTATTCCGCTAAATTTAGCGGGAAAATTTTGCGCTAGATTCAGTGGAAAAAATATTATTTTTCCCGCTAAATCTAGCGGGTCAATTTCCACTATATCTGGCGGAAAATTTTCCCCGCTAAATTTAGCGGAAAATTTTCCCCGTCATATGGAGCGGAAAGTTTCCCCGCTAAATCTAGCTGAAAATTTTCCCCGCTAAATTTAGCGGAAAATTTTCTCCGCCCCCCACCCTCGAGGTCACGCGACCCCCAGGCCACGTGACCCCCCTTCCGAGGTCACGTAACTTCCCTGGTCACGTGACCCCCGAAGTCACGTGTCCCCCCTCCCCCGTGCCTTCCCTCGTCCTCAAGAGCTGCGCTCTAATTCGGCGTTACAGGGAGTTGTAAACGGCTTTCATTTTTCTGCTTCAACGATGAGTGCAATGTTTTTAACTTATGTGTTGTGCTCGTGTTTACAAACCAATGCACAAGTCGTAAAAACGTTAACCCACTGACTTAACCTTGTAAGTTAACATAAAAATGTTCAGGCACCAACGAAACACTGGAACCAATTTCCCATATACGGTGTTTCCTAGCGTGAGTTCAGGCGTACAAATTTGTATAAATATACCTATAAACTGAGGGCGGCTAAATTATTGAAAAATGTGTATTTAGGTGGTGCATTTATCATACCCTTCCTTAAGTATGGGTTTTGAAGGAAAAAAATTTAAACCCTAAAGAAATTAATTTGTTTTTTCTACAAAGGGCGGAAAACGGTCAAAAACTGTCTGGCACAACATAGAGCAAAAACGTGAAAGGATCTTTCGAGATGAGCACCTCGCCCCAGTGCAAATCCAGGGAATCCGAGCATGCGTGGCACCGTCTGAGAGTAGCTGCGTCAACAAGAGTATTTTTACCGTTTTCCTTTCCGTGCAAAAAAAAAAACACACACACAAAAAAACATACACACAGAAACAGGAGAAACGGGATTTTTAGTTAAAAAATTGTACGTGCGCAAGCGAGCTGGTAGGAGGCGTTCCCTCCTGTGTCTGTTCCTTCGACTAAAAGTGTTTTCCTTCTCTGCACCCCAGTCTCAGGCGCTAAATGACGTGATAAGGATTTTTCAAACTCGCGTTTAGTTTCCTTAAACCCACACTCACGAAATTTTAGTTCGTTAAATGCACCACCGAAAGACCTAGGTTGTAAAAAAGTGTCATTATTTTATTTATAAGAATTCACGTACGCACGAACATTGCCCAGAAACACCTTGTACTGATCGATCGAGCTCCGATGACCGGTGGCGAAGGACAATACGCTAGAAAATACGCCAAAAAGATGGCGGCTGGAAGTCGGGGCACCAGACAGCGCAAAGTTTAAAGAGCTGTCCACAAAGGCGACTGCTCCGCAAGACAGACTCCTGACAACCAGCGTGATGTATCGCGTGGACACTATATATGCCTACGCGAGGAGGTTAAAAGCAGAGGCGTACCAGTATGTAAGCATTAGACGTGTTTAGAAATCACGCAAGCCAAATGTATCTGAGATTCGCGTGTGCGTGCGCGGACCCTTCCCAACCGTCGTCTCAGCTGCCAAAACGTTCACAGACGCCGGAGGAGCGTAGGGGAGGCACTGACCGATACCACCCGGGAGATAAGGCCTGCCCTTTTCGTCCTCAAGCGTCATCGGTGGTGTTCGATATTTGATATAATAGGTTTACATCATCATCATCATCTGTGCCAGCGTCAGCGCCAGCGCCTCTCACGGCGAATGCGACGCCAGTAGGCCTCCCCTGTTGCGCAGGGGGCGCTGCGAAAACAGGTTTGCTAGGACTCGTTTTGAGTAGTACAACTCGAGCGTCTCAAACTGTCATATGTGTAGAAGTGAGTCTGGTCTGGTGCGAAGCACGAGATCACGTAGAAAATACAAAGAGACAACAAAAAATTCCAACGCCGTCGAAGCACAGGCCGAAACTAAGACGCATAAGAGCGTGAGCCAACAGACGCCTGTTCACGCGTTTCAAAGGAGAAGAAAACAACGAAACAATTGGCAGCGACCTTTACTTCTGAAGCTCTCTAATGCACGAATTGCGTTATAAGGAATGGGTGAGGGAATCGGTGAGGCAATTGGCGTGTCAGGTGACGTATACTTTCCCACTAGATTTAGCGGGCCAAATGAATTATTTTCTGAGTCACGTGGCGTCAGATCACGAGACGTCATTTCTGAAGCTAAATTTAGCGGGCAAACTGGATTGGTGTCTGGGTCACAAGACGTGACCCTTCCCGCCAAGTGTAGCGGGTAACTGAATTGATGAATAGGTCACGTGACGTCAATTTCCCGCTAAATTTAGCGGAAAAAACTGAATAGATGTTTTGCTCACAAGACGTGAATTTTTCCTCTAAATTTAGCTGGGAAACTGAGTTTACGTATATGTCACGAGCCGTCAATTTCCCCAAGGTGTATAGGTCACGTGACCTCACGTGACGCCCCTTTCTCCGCTAAATTTAGCAGAAAATGCACGCGCAGGCGTACGGACGGAGAGACGAGAGTTCTTTTTGGGATTAGAGGGTAGCGTTAAAAAGCATTTCAAGCTTTAAAAAAAGTATCGGGACTCTAGATGTTCTGACGTCACCACCCAAAGAAAAGAGACGCGTACCCTAACGGCACTGGCATAGGCGTATCAAAGGGGGGGGAAGGGCAAGGGGGTGGTTGCCCCCAAGTTCTCAGAGTGGGGGGGGGGCAAGGCATGTGTTTGCCCTCCCCCTCCCCCCTGAAACAGCCGCCACTGTGCAGGGCAAACACTTGCCGGTGGCGCCCAAGAATACTAAGGGCACCGCCCTCCGTCCCTGGGGGGAAGGGTCTGGTCTTGCCCCCCCCCCCCGACTTCCAAAAACAAGTTGGTACGGCACTGGGTATACTGGCATGAATCTGCCGCTTTCGGTTATCTTGCGGCGTTGAATTTAACCGACTTCGGACGTCGAAAGTTTTTTTTTTTCAACAATTACACAGTAAGAAGAAAAATGCTATGTGAAGTAGAGCGCAACTCAATTAGGTGAGCTTGTAGTAACCAACATGAGGGCGCCACAGTTTGTTCGAAGCTTCCGTGCGGGAAGGCCCATATACACGTGGCAACGCCGAGACGCGCTCGTCTCTACCGCTCTGCGACGTACTCTCTTCGAGCTGCAGCGTGTTTGCCGCTCGGTGGGGCGGGTCCGGGATCCACGAACGATGACGTCATGGGCAGGCCTTGCTTTCTACAGTCACCGACGAGGGGACAACGACGGGGAGGAGCCTCAGTTGTCACGCCTCCGGAGCGAGCTTCCTGTACCTTCGATGGCGCTTCGGCGTCTCGTGGCACGTCGAACGCGCGCGCGCGCAGCCAGCACGACGGAAGGCAGCTCGTGCGCGTGCTGAAGGCCGGGTGTTTTAAAGACACGCCCCGCTGATCTCACTCTGTCAGTGACCAAACCTGGTATTGCACCGACACGAAGCCGACGCTGAGATGAGAGTGTCCGGAGTCCTGCTTCTCCTGGCCACGTGTCACGCCTTCACGGAACCTCGGTACTCGACTTGCAACTTTCATATGAGTGAGTACGTTTTTTTACACGATTTCATGGCGAAAGCCTCACTTGTCCTATTACGCAAAAAAGCAGCGGCCTTGTGCCCGATAGTCACACCAGCACGTCATCGTGCACGCGTTTCAGAAATAAAATACAAAGAAAAGCACAGCAACGCGGATGCCTCGTCACGGAAGCCGTTGTGAAGCCAGCGGGGTTCGCCGCGCCTGCGCAGTGGGGGAGAGCGTGATGTCATCGCCGGAGCGCCGTGTGAAACAGGAAGACGTGGCGCGCAGCTTGTAGGAATTAGCTAAGTCTAGGAATGCTTTCGAATTCCTACACGTAAGCAGTCTTAAGTGTCTACCAGAATTTTTCTTCACAATAGACCTTATGCGAAATAGCTTGGTGGTCTGACAACACTGAGAGTGTCGCCATTTTAATGTTGGCAAGCGTCGTCTGTACCGGAGCACGGTGGAGGCATAGAGGCAACCGCACGGACGTTGTGCGATGGCGCGGCGGCGTGCACAGACCTCGGAGAGTTCCGTCAGACAGTCGCGGTAGGTTGTTTCAACTGTTCGTCCCCATTCCATGGTCGGAATGCGGAAAACACAGCTGCCGCGCCATCGCACACTGCCCGTGCGGTTTTTTCCGATGCCTCCACCGTGCTTCGGTACCGACGACGCTTGCCAACATTAAAATGGCGAAACTCTCAGTGTTGTCAGACCACCAAGCGATTTGAGATAAAGTCTATTCCGTTTACCAAAAAAGAAAGAAAAAAGATGGCAGCGACCTTTACCTTTAAAATCCTTTAACGCATGAAATGCATTACAGGAAAATGGTGAGGGAATCGGTGAGTCACGTGACGTATATTTTTCCGAATAAATTTAGCAGGAAACGGAATGGTTGTACATGTCGCGTTAAGTCGATTTCACCCGATAAATTTAGCCGAGAAATCTGATTGGTGTCTAGTCACAAGTCAACTTTCACGCTAAATTTAGCGGCTAATTGCTTTGGCGTATAGATCGCGTGAGGTTTATTTCTCGCTTAATTTAGCGGGAAAACATGATTGATTTTTTCGGCCACAAGACGCGAGTTATTCCGCTCAATTTAGCGGGGAAACTGAGTTCACGTATAGGTGACGTGCCGTCAATTTTCCCAAGGTGTATATGTCACGTGACGTCACGTAGGCCACTTTCCTCCGCTAAATTTAGCGGAACACGCATGAGGAGCGGACGGACGCCCGAATGGACGGATCGCATGGGTGACGTTTAGGGGAGAATGGCCCAGGTCTTATCTTCCAGATGTTGTTGTTGGAGTTCGGCGCTCTCAGGCTTACTCAGCGCGGCGCCATTTGCGCGCCAGTTCTTCCTAAATATGAATAGCTTCATAATTACACGTCCATGGAGGTTCCCTCGCGAAATTTAGTTATCAAGCGGCTACGGACGGACGCACTTGATATCATAGTTTGATCGTCCTAGATATGCTATCGTATAGCCAAAAATATATATATTTAATGGTTATGATGGTACATGAATTTATTCTCAATAATTCGTTCAGGAATTCATGCTAAAGAATGTAAAATGTAGTGCAAATTTGAGATGTGTTTCCTAAAAGAAAAACACATTATAAATGATTGTTTGTTTGACGTTCGGCTGCGTAGCTTCTTGTCTACCGTTAATATAAACAAAATTAGAATCTTTATATTTCCGCCATGAATGCCTCGATCTGTTCAAATGAACATGTTTAGCATACTAAGATATGTGGGACTTCCTGTACTTCAGCGATCACTCACATACGCACAAAAGTAACAGCTATTTATTCGTAAACATATACTACAAGTTTTTATTGTGCGACTTCGTCTACATACTGCGTGACGTTAATACAAACATATTTACTATGGGGCTACGCACAGAATATGGGGACAGTGCGATAGTTGTTTAGGTATATTAATTGCAATGGCCGACTTAAGTGCATTCAGTGCAATGAAACAGGTTTCGCGAGTCTTGCAAGATTCTATAGGTGCAGACTAACACGGGCGAAGACCGGAGAAAGGCAAGCACGTAACTCTACTCACCTTAAGAACTGGCAGTCCCTCTCCCGTGGCTGCAATATTTTCTGATTAAAAAAAAACAAAATATCAGCTCGGCTGGCAGATTGAATATCCGTTCAATCTACAAATGTCCTCAAAACATGTCTTTTAAGCCTAAAACAATGCCACCACAAAATCGCGGATGAGTACAAGTAAAATCGGTCATTTAAGCCAACGTGCTAAACTGGCACAAACGGCGGAACTTGGATACCAGCACTTTAGAGCACCCAACTAGCACACCCAACGCGGGAGCAGCGCCCAGAAGAGCACTTTTCGCCAACGTTTCTAAATACTCAGCATGGCCGCGGAACCTGACGCTCGCTAGATGCCGCTACAGTATTCAAAATGGCGCTACACACGATAAAACGGTCTACCGTTTTAATGTTGGAACGATCGAAGGCAGCTCACTCCGGCTTGAAAGTGTTTATAAACGTTTTATTTGAGGATCCCGTGTCGACGAGTGTGTCTTTTGTCGAGAACTGAAAACAGCAAAGTCGAGATGGGCCTATTGCCGGAGCGAGTCGATCAATGATTCAACGATTCGAAATCGATGCATGAGCATGTTTCAACTTTCAGCAACAGAAATTGAAGGTTTCTTTCCAGCTACATTATGTACTAATTTTGAAAATAAGAAGAATCTAGTCGCGTTGTGACGGTCAACATAGGTTCACGGCTCTCTGGTATCGCGCAGGAGATCGCGATTCAGGAAAACCGATAGAACTAACTTTTCGACAATTTCCAGCCACACCCGGCGGCGGAAATGAGCCTTCAACTAAGTGTTGTAGATAATAAAATCGAGTCAGTGTCACCACATCAAAATATCAATATTAAGATAAATTCAGTTACAAAAAGTTACAAGCTGAAACAGCAATTATCACGAGAGAACTTGCACGCACCTTGCGAGCGTACCCCATGTTCATCGACGGTACAGCGTTAAACTCGGTGCGCGCTCCATTCACAAAATGTTCCGAGCACAGTCGAGAGGATGGCGTTGGGGAAAAGTCTTTTCGGTTTACGGACGCAACCCACTGCCGCCGGAGATCGGGGTCATGTGGAAAGCGATGGAGCTTAAAGGGGCCCTGCAAGGACTTTTTTACTGGTTTTTAATTTGCACCGAACCTGAGCGCACTGAACGTAGTAACTTAATGAAACCTTTCTTTTCTCGAATTTCGCATTATTTTAAAAGTTATAGGCAAATTAAAATTACAAAAACAAGCAAAAAATAACCTCCTTCACTGACGTCCTTGGTTTGCTTGAGTGGCCGTGAACTAGACGAGGGGTAGTGAGCTCAGCGAGCGCTCACGGCTGCTGCACTCCGCGTCGACGGCGCGAGAGGGCGCCACTAAAGCATGTTCTCGATAGGCTGTATGCAGCGGGCAGCCAGAGCGGCTCTCATTGCATTTGCTGCGCGATCAAACACTAATTCGGCATGACACTTCATTGGCCACAAACGACAGCAAACACGGGGTAAAGATCAGTTCAGAATGGGAGCCACTTCGCGCTGCCATACCGCCGAAACGGCCGAAACCGCAAGACAACGCTTGTCGCCGAAGGCCTTCCGGAACGCTCGGAGCCGGTCGGATCCTCCTGTCCATACGACCGCAGCGCCGCCGCGTACATCCGGGATCTTTCCGTGTCGGCGCCTGATCCCACTACACTCTTTCTAGTATGCGCCGCCTTTTCCACCGCTTGGTGGCGGGCATGTCGACGGGTCATTTCTGTTTCCGTACTTTATAAACTGTATTTGTTTCTTTCTGTGGCCTAAAATACTGAACAAAACTACTTTTATAAACAATTGAAACGGTTCGCGCCACTTATACTTTTGTATTTCGACTAAAAAGCAGTTTTTAGCGGCTCTGACCAGTGGCAAGCTCGGGACCAAAGACGTCACATTATCGCGCGCTTTGGTACTGCGGGTCGCCCTCCGTCGGTGGAGGAGGTTTCCGCGTCGTCCCGTTAAAATATGACGCACTGATATTTAGTTACTCTCTCCGTGCCCGCTGGCTTGCCCGAACCCCCAAGAGACGTGGAAACCGCAAAAAAGTAGACGCTTAAATAGGATTGCAGGGCCCCTT
>JAZHYW010029753.1:0-39217 GCA_037355805.1 Ixodes ricinus | reverse complement strand
CGACCTTCTTGTGGAGGTTTACGAGAAATACCAAGCTACGGCTTTAATGAATTTCCAAACAATCCAAGATCTCAAAGTGACAGTGTAAGCTCATCGAACACTGAACACCATCCGCGGCGTGATCTCGGAAGACGATTTGATTGAGAGTACCGAGGAAGAAATTGTAGAAGGTCTGCATTCCCAAGGAGTTGTTGCTGCAAAGCGCATCACAATTCGACGAGATGGTGAGGAACGACCCACGAAACATGTCATTTTGACCTTCGAGAGGCACACTTTGCCTCCGTCTATTAAGGCAGGATACATTAATTGCAAGGTGCGACCTTACGTCCCAAATTCACTCCGCTGCTTTCGGTGCCAGCGGTACAGTCACGGATCGCGCACTTGCCGCGGTCATGAGACATGCGCCAGGAGTGGTGGCAGGGACCATACCGCTGATGGCTGCAAAGCTGAAAACAAATGTGCCAATCGCAGTGGCAACCATCCTGCCTACTTTAGATTATGTGAGCACTTCAAAAAGGAAAAAGAAATTCTTGCGCTCAAGGTTAAAGAGAACATAACCTACCAAGATGCAAGGCGTCGCCTCTCCGCTTTCCAGAGGGGCTCGTTTGCCGAGGCGGTGTCCAGTAGGGGACCTGCACCGTCCAAGGTATCGGTGGCAACCCAGGTGTCTCTTGGGAACCCTGGGAAACCACTCCAGTCCTCTACGCCGAGGTTGAAGCTCTCTCTCCTGGGCATTCCCTCTCAGTTGCAAAGGCAGCTGAGGCACCCAGTTGTTCCAAAGACTCGGGTGCCGCCGAGGCAATGGAGGTGACTCCATTGCCCACACTTCGCAGGTCGTCTTCGGAAGAGAGGAGCGAGCTTCTCGCTCGTCCTCTCAGAAGAGGACTCCCTCACCCAAGAAGCCTTCAGCTTCGGGGGGAGCACACCAGCTGACTCCCAGTGTCAGAACAGGCAGTCAATGCCTGTCCGTGGTTCGAGGACTTTTTCTGGTGAGGAGCGGCACTCCCGCCAAAACTCGCTGGAGAGGTCCTCCTCATCCAAAGGGCAGCATCGGGCTGCCCCTTCAGGATCTCAGGGGCAGGACCAGAGGGACTCGGGCAATATCACGCCCAGTATCTCCCCTGCTTCTTCAGTGGGGGCGGTCGTGGACGGGGTTATCCACCCCGTGCTGCGGACCAACCCAAACCTCCAGGAAAAGTCTCGTCCGAGGAGGTGGAGGCGATGGACGAGGCTACTGATCCGCCTACTCCTTCGTCTGACCATGAGGAGATGGAGTGGCAAACCCCAAACCGTAAAGCTAAAGGGAAGAAACCTGTGACTGCTCCCAAATAGATTAGATCAATTTACCTCTTTAATCGCGAGCACTAGTTTTTTTTTTGCTCTCTCCTTTTTATTATTGTGTTCGTGTACTCTTTTACCTCAATGAGAAACTTGCATTTTATGCAATGGGACTGTCGAGGTATTTTACCCAACATCGATGATGTTAATTATTTTATGGATGAGCTTCGGCCTATTGCTCTCTCTTTACAAGAAACCCATCTTCAAACACATCATACACAAATTTTGCGACGTTATCAAGTGTTCCGCAAATATCGTCTGAATTCCAGTTCTGGTGGCGTAGCAGTGGTCGTGCAGAGTGGGGTTGCCTGCTCGGAGGTTCCTCTCTGCACACCGCTCGAAGCTGTAGCGGTACGCCTTCTTTTAGACCGCCTCATAACAATTGTGTCCATTTATTTGCCACCAAACGTTCCATTGCAACTTCACGAACTCCAAGGGCTTGTAGGGCAACTTCCTCAACCCTTCTTAATTTTAGGAGATTTTAATGCCCATCACCCCATGTGGGGCAGTAGTCGCCTTGATTCTCGAGGCCGAGTAATTGAGCGGTTTTTATTATCATCTAACTTGTGTATTTTTAATGGGAGAGAACCTACTTTCTTTAGTTCCGCTCACAACTCATTTACATCTATTGACCTTTCTACTACTTCACCTTCATTACTTCCATGCTTTTCATGGAAGGTTTTTAATAATCCTTTTGGGAGCGATCACTTCCCTATTGTTTTAGAGAGTACTGTCTCTCTTCCGACTCTTTTAACACGAATGCCCCGATGGAAACTAGACAAGGCAGATTGGTCCATTTTTCAATTAGAGGCACTGATTGATTCTTCTATAATCTCAAACATGAACCCAGATGAAGCAACACTGTATGTCACAGAGGTTATAATAAGTGCTGCCACACGGAGTATTCCTCAAACGTCTGGTCGTCTTCCTAAGAGATGCAAGCCATGGTGGAATGATGACTGTAAAACAACACGAAAGTCCCAGAACAAAGCTTGGTGCATCTTTCGTAGATATCCAACTTCTAGCAACTTACTTGAGTTTAAGAAAAAAAGAGCTAAAGCTCGCTGGACAAGACGCCAGGCGAAAGGAAGCTCCTGGAGAAAGTATTTGACGTCCTTGAGTAGTTTTGTATCTACAAAAGAAGCGTGGGATCGGCTTAGAAAGGTTAGGGGTGACTACCTACCCTTCAGAATTCCCCTCTTTCCTGCATCATCTTCAACGTCTCTGAAAGATCAAGCGAATGTTCTTGGGAAGCATTTTCAGGACGTTTCTAGTTTACGCAACTGCAGTGAAGCCTTTAAAAAGTTCAGTTCTACAGCAGAGAAACAACCAATCATTCTGTCTGGTGCTCGTGACGCTCCGTACAAAAGGCCTTTTACACTCTCTGAGCTCAAAGTGGCTCTCAGTGTAAAGAAACAGTCCGCTCCTGGACCAGACAATATTCCTTATGAGATGCTAAGGCATCTGTCACCTGATACTCTAGGCAGCTTGTTGACCTTTTATAACTCATTGTGGCACCGCTCTGCATCCCCCGAGATTTGGAAAAGTGCTCATGTAATCGCTCTTCTAAAACCTGGCAAAGATTCTTCTCAACCAACTAGCTACCGACCCACTGCGCTCACAAGCTGCTTGGGGAAAACCTACGAAAGAATGATTAACCGACGTCTCGTTCATTTCTTGGAGAATGAGAATGTGTTTGATATTAATCAGTGTGGTTTTCGGGCTGGTCGTTCCACCCTGGACCACTTAGTCCGCCTTGAAACCTCTATTCGTGAGGAATTTGTACACCGCCAGGTCTGTCTCTCTGTAGTCTTTAATCTGCAAAAGGCGTACGATACGACGTGGCGCTATGGGATTCTACGGGATCTGTATGCTTACGGTGTTTGGGGTCGCATGTTACGATGTATACAAAGCTTCTTAATGGGACGTACTTTCCAAGTCTGTCTGGGCTCCACCTTATCGGATGTGTTTTCTCAAGAGAGTGGTGTCCCTCAGGAAGGGGTGCTTAGTGTCACACTTTTTGCAGTTAAAATCAATAGCCTGGCTAAGGTGATACCACCGACAGTATCTTGTTCTTTGTGTGTGGATGATGTGAAAATTTCAGTTTCTTCTTGCAATCTACATAGTTGGGAACGTCAACTGCAACTGGCAACCAACAGGATGAGCAAGTGGGCAGCCGAAAATGGGTTTCGTTTCTCCCCCGACAAAACCGTATGCGTTCCTTTTTCGCTGCGTCGAGGGTTGTCACCGGATCCTACCTTGCATTTGAATAACCTTACCATCACTGTAAAGGAGGCGCATAAGTTTGTAGGCGTGATATTCGACAAAAAGCTCACATTCGTACCCCACTTGAAAGAACTAAAACAAAAATGTCTACGATCTTCCAATATTCTTAAGGTGCTGTCGCACACAACTTGGGCGTCTGACAGACGATGCCTGCTGCGAATTTATAACTCTCTAGTGCCGTCCCGGTTGGATTACGGTGCACCGGTATATGCGTCGGCACGACCATCTGCTTTGAAGATGTTAGACCCAATCCATCACCTGGGGCTGCGTCTAGCCACAGGGGCTTTTCGCACGTCGCCCGTGCTGAGTCTGTATGCTGAAACGCATCAGATGTCCATTGAGCGACGCAGACAATATCTTATGGTGAGATTCCCGCTCGCGAGAGTCTCGAGGCGCTCCAAAAAGCGCTCCATTTTGAGCGCGCATATTCCGCTCGCAGATCTGGCTCGACCTGGTCATCTGCCCGCTCGCAGATCTCTGGCAGCTGCCACCCCCGTGGAGCGCGCTCTGAACTCCGCCAAACTTGATCTGCGGGATTCGGGAGATCTACCCGGAACTTGACAGAGCGCCACAGAGCGCGCTACGTCATTTCCCCCTCCCGGGACAGTGGCGCATGCGCAACGTGGCGTTGCCGGCGACCGGCCGCGCTTCCTCGCCGTCGACGAAGGGACAGGTGACGGTGCCGGAGTCGTTCGAGATGGGCCTTCTTGGATGCATCGGCTGTTTTCGCGGGATTGTGACGTGCTCGGACGCTTCTACCTCGCGTTGAAAGCCGGGACAGGAGCAGTGACAAATCGGAAGCGCTGACATCTGTGATCGTGAGAGGAAGAACGAGAAAAAGAACGGCAGAAAATCGGAAGGGAGGCCGACGCAAGGTTAGGCCTGTTCATTTTGCCGCCACTGATTGCTTCACTTTTTTTACGCCGCACGCCGCCGACGTTTTCTCGTACGCAGCAAAGCAAGAACAGATTAGGCAACGACTGTGCCAGTGATGGTTTGTTACCTCTGTGTTTATTAAAGTCGTATCAGCAATTTCGAACTCCACCGATGGCAATCGCCAGTGCGTGCCCCACCGCTTCGAGGCGGCCGAAAGGTATGTCACGGTGCCGAATGCGGACGTCTTCCTCGTTTATTTTGACATGGGCTCCGTGGAGTGGAGTTTTTCGCCCGTCCTGGCCAGTACGGTGTGTTATTTCTGCAGCTAAGCAATGACAGTTGTCACTGGTCGTCGGAAAGATCAGTCGGCTAAGCGTTGGGGCCTCGTCAAGTTCGAGCAGCGGCCATCTTGAACGGCCGAGGGGGCAGCAGGGAGCGGGGGAGGGGTCGCTCCAAAGAGGCGAGTTCATCTTCCGCTCGTCGATTCGGAGTGTGTCCCACGGAGCGGGAATTTTGCCTCCCTCGCGGATTTTAGAAAGCGCCCGGATCTACGAGTGGAATTCACCATTAGTCTCTGTTATGCCTCCAACGTTTATAGTGATCCGCACCACCCTTCATTCTCCGCTCTGCAGACCTCTGCATCATTGCGCCTTTCTGAGAATAAGCCCAGTATTGTTCGGCCCTTGAGCCTTCGGGCTGAGAGCATGGCAAGGTCGCTGCACCTTTCTTTTGATAAGCCTCCTTTGTTGAGACAGGCCTATAGGGTTCCTTCTTGGGACTTGGTGCCAATCTCTTGTGATTGGTCACTTTAGAAGTACAGCAAAAAGGTTGTTCTTCCTCTTGTTCTCTTGCGGGAGTTCGCAGAGCTAGAGCAGAAATATAGTGACTATCTCCACTTTTACACTGATGGCTCGAAAACATCGACTTGCGTAGGCTGTGCAGTTTGTTCTCTCGCTTTCAGTGACGTTAGGCAACTCAACCCTTTAGCAACTATTTTTACTGCTGAATAGTATGGTATCCTGATGGCTGTTGAATATATTCTGTGAAAATAACATTAACAAAGCCGTTCTGTTTGTTGATTCCAAAAGTGTTCTCTTAGCTATTTCATCTTTAGCAGACAGCAAGAATACTCTTGTGCAATAGGTTCGTTTTCAGATAATCAAAGCTTTCCACCTAGGACAACTTATAAAATTCTGCTGTGTGCCCAGTCATGTGGGCAGTCCTGGTAACGAGAATGCAGACCACCTTGCACTTTCTGCGAAAAACTACACGGAAACGTCTTTTGGCCTGCCACACAAAGACCTCAAGCCAGCCTTAAAAAAATCACTTATTAAGTTATGGCATCTGATTTGCGACACACAGATCGATAACAAACTTCAAATTACTAAGCCCAACTTAGAAGTGCGGGAAGGTTCCTCCCATAAGGACCGCCGTTCGGGAGTCCTTTTGTGCCGCTTGAGAATTGGTCATTCTCGATTGACTCACCTGCACTTGCTCTGCGGTGAAGATGTAAAGCTCTATTGAAAAGTGTGGGAAAATGTTAACTGTCCATCACATCCTTTGGAATTGTAGATTTTTTTGACCATCAACGTCGAAGATATTTTCCTGAACTTTTCAGAAACCACCTCCCATTTCATCCTTACTTTTTGCTTGGCAATAGACCTTTGGTACCATTTGCTCGCGTCTTAAGTTTCCTACATGCAATAGGCTTTTTGCACCTGATATAGTTAGATAAGTAAGTTTAGACGTAAGTGCTAGGCTCTTTGAATTAACTTTCTTGGCGCAATATGGCCATAGTCGCTCTTGCTCCAGTAAACCCCAATCATCATCAGTCTGCACCGACCTTCGCCTCTGCCACAGTCAAGAATTCAAATGTACCAGTGGCAACTCTTTCGAACGCGCCCGCGACCACAATTTCACGCGTCGCTAAGCCTGATGATATACGACCCCACGCATTGCCGAACCAAGGAAGTGACGTAAAACTTGTGACAACGGCAGCATCAGAGCTTCTGCTACAGCCCCAGCCTCCACTGCTGTGAACCCACGGGAGACTCTGACTGCAAACGCATCGTCATCGACGCCCGCTTCGCCGTCACGCGACTGCCTCCAAACACGAACAAACTCGCATAACGTCGCGTCCCCGAGATCGTCCCCGCAACGATACGCCGGAACCACGAAGACTTTGCAGCCGCTGCCCCAACAGGCACGGTAGTGCCTGATAAGAGAGCGCGGCCTTTCCAGCAGCGAGAAATTCGTGGCCCCACACAGCACTTCAGCCGCGGCGGCATACCCAAAGCGGCTGTGGAATGACTACAACCCCAAGTGGAAGCTCAGGCAACGGGGCGTCGTTCGAGACACCCACAGACTGAGCAAACACTCGCTGACCTCCTATTTCCCGCAGGCCTGTGTGTTCTCAGTTTGAGCGTCCAATGCTTTCCAAGAATGACCAAACAGGTGGAAGCTCTCAAGTTTGCCTCGACAATCGATCACGACCTTCTATTTCTAAACAAGATCAACTACTCCGGGCATGGCGACATTACGCTTTTCGAGCAACGGTATGAAGTGTACTGTTTCTGTTTTTCCTTTTTTTTTTGCTACTACCCTGAACTCGGGTGTGGGCGTCATTACCTTTAATCGCCCGTTTATGCGGTAAAGCCCCTGCTGTTTTGACCCCAACGGCCGGTTTATCGCGTTCGACCTTATTTTGAATGCCGCCCGCTTTCGCGCCGTGTGCATGTACGCCCCTACACAGCCATTGTACTCCCCGACATTCTTCAAGAATTCGTACGTTCACCGCCTTTACGCGCATCATTGCCTGCTCCTAGGCTACTTCAACTGCGTTGTTGAATACCGACGTGACGTCAGGGCCCAGGATATGGCAGCACATAGTGAAATGGACGCGAACTAAGACGGCTGATCGAACATTTCCACCTGGTGCACTGCTAGTCCCTGTTTAAAGTCACCACGTTCGCGCACACCTGGCGACGTGGAGGTTTGAGCAGCCACCTGGACAGATTCTACTGTCCACGAGACAATGGCCCGCGCCGTTCGGGCATGTGGAGCAGTGGACTTCCCACCCAGCACCGGCTACGTCTAGGATCATCGACCAGTGCTCATGGAACTTTGTCTCACTACCTCTACCGGGCGCGAACGCTTCTGGCGTCTGGATACCCGAGTCTTACGAGACCCAAGGAGCCGCGACTGCCTTAAGGAAGTTTAGCGCCAGTGTCTGATTGGAGCGACACCGAAGGACTTTGACCGCCCAATGGAAGCATGGCGAGTGGCGTGTTGACGGAGGGCCGTGCACTGCGTCGGCGACAATTTGAAGAGCTGCGAGGCACCTCACTGCATAATCCGAATCGTTCGACGCGAAGGCGCCGGGACTCCTCCGGTGCAGGGCTATGTGTCGCAGGACCTCGCCCAGTACATCCCCAGGAACTCGGGACATCGACCACTATCGCCACCTCTTCGCAGATGTGTGAAAACAGCTAAATAACAATAAAATCTACACGATACAATTGAAATCACGAAATCTTTACCCAGATATATTAACAGAAGTTACTTTTATTAGTCCAAGAAAACGTTTATTACCCTATAACAGCGTTTGTAGGTTCCTGAAGAAAAAATCGATTTCCTCCATTGACTCCCATAAAAAGTTTCGTTCCGTTTTAGATCTATCAAAATTCATGAAGAACCTTTAAGTATTTCACAATGTTCACGAAGGGATATATAGTAGGGACTGCACGCTGTCACGTATGTATCTAACCTATAACTAAACTCTTTTAGGTTCCCTGAGAGATAGTTAAATCTTTACCTCTTGGACTGCAAAAGTATCTTTCTTGCAGCATGAAAAATACTACAAGAAAGAGCACTTTAAATTGGCAAAATTACATTTACCTAAACGATAGTTTCGCGGTCTCATTTAATTCATTTATTCATACTGTAATCCCTAGCTGGGATTTTGGCAGGTGGGTTGTGCTGAATGTAAAGCAGGCTGGCAAAGCACAAACAATTCAAACAAGTTGCAGAACAATAAAAACTAACATATCTACACGGAGATGGAACTAATTTAGATGGGAGGCGAATAATTACAACAAAGGCTGCATGACAATAGAAACTTTTAGCTAACCAATACCGTGCTCCGCGTGCCGCATAACCGGAGCTTTGAAGCGTGCTTCTAAGCGCGCGGCCGAGTGATAGCGTAACCTCGGGGCACGCACATAAAAGCATGCTTCGAAGGTTCTGTAGTGCGGTACGCGAAACACGGTAACCATTTGCTTAAAGTCCCCACTGTTAGTAATGCTATTCCAGTTGTTTACCGTTCGCGAAAAAAAGGAACATATAAAGCAGTGATTATAACTACTCAAAGTGTTGTACTACATATTTCCCCGTGAAGTTTGCGAGATTCGACCTGGTTGTTGAGATAAGAGGCGCGGAATGGAAATCCTCTAATTAAATGACGTTCTGAAAAAAAAAAACTTCAAATCTGTTTGTTTGTTGATGTTTTTTGTTTGTTTGTTTTTTTTTTTGGGGGGGGGGGAATGCGATTTTGCCAGGAACCAGCAGCGTTCTACCTTTATGGCTGAGAATTATTTATACACCTACTGAAATAGTTTTTTCTACCTGATTCCCTGGGAACTTTGTGAGATTCGTCCTGGTTGTTCAGATAAGAGGCGCTGATCGTGGCTACTATAAAATAATTACGTTCCAATACAGCAAACCTTCAAGGGTTTTTCTTCTTTTTTTTTGGGGGGGGGAGGGGTCGGGGGGGGGGTATTGCGTTTCTACCAGGAACCTGCAGCCTGTAACCTATATGGTTTAAAGTTGATTAAACATATACTAAGGAGTTTTACTCTATGATTCCCTGTAATTTCGCTAAATTCGCCCTGATTGTAATAAGAGACGCTAAATGTGGCTACTTCGAAAGAGTCGCGTTCCAAAAGAGCAAACCTACGGGTATTATTTTGAGGGGGCGGGGGGAGGGGGATGCGCCTTCGCCAGGAACCTGCAGGGTGAAACCTATATAGCTTAAAATTATTTAAACATGTACTAAACTGCTTTACTACATGATTCCCAGAAAACATTGCCACATTCGACCTGATTGTAGAGACAATACCGCGCTTAATCTGGCTATTTCAAAAGAATCAATTTCTAAATGAGCGAAATCTCGAGTATCCTGGGGTAGTGAGCCTCCACTAGAAATCTAAAGTGCGCAACATTTATGGCTCAACATTATTTAAAGATCGGCTCTAAAAGCTGTTCTAAAGTGATTCCCTGGAAATTTACCAGATTCGCCTCGGTTGTAGAGTTAAGAGTGCTGAATGTGGCTACTTCGAAAAAATCAACTTCTAAAACAGTAAACCCTCAAGTACTTTTGGGAAGTGCGTCTTCATATGAAGCCTAAAGCGTGCAGCCAATATGGCCTAAAATTATTTAAACAGCTCCTAAATAGTTTAACTATATAATTCTCCTGGAACTTTGCGAGATTCGCCATGGTTCTGGAGATAAGATCTAACGAATGTGGATATTTGAAAGACTCACGTTCCCAAATTGCAAAACCTACGAGTTTTTGGGGAATGCGCCTCCGCCAGGAACCTTCAGCGTGCAACCTATATGGCTTAAAATTATTTAAACATCAACTAAAATGTTTTACTGCATGATTCCCATGGACATTTGCGAGATTCGATCTGGTTGTTGAAATGAGAGGTCCTAGATGTGGCTAATTCGAAGGAATCACGTTCTAGAAACAGCGAACCGTTCAGTATTTTGGAGAAGTGCGGCTCTACTAGAACACCGCAGTGTGCAACCTATACGGCTTAAAAATACTTGTGTACTTACTCAAAAAGTTGTACTACGCAATTCCCCTGGAACTTTGCGAGATTCACCGTGGTTGTTGAGATAAAAGGCGCTGAATATAGTCACTTTGAGAGGATCCCACTGTGAAAAGCGAACCGGCGAGAATTTTGAGGAACTACGCTTCATCTTGGATCATGCAGTTAACCAATGTTTACGGCTTGAAATACTCTAAATATGTAGGCAAATATTTGAACTGCTTGATTTCCAGTGAATTTCAATATATTCGACAAAGGCGTTTAGGTAAGTGCCGCTAAATTGTGCTAATTTTACAAATTCTGCCCATAAAAAGAAAATCGCGAGTATTTTTAACCATATACTTTCTAAGTAGAAAGCAGCCTATATTGTGTTTACTTTATTGTAAATAAACAAAGTTGAAAGGAAGACTCAAGACTCAAGGTTAGTCACTCATGTAACGGCATATTCCTCGTCTTTTATGTATGGGAAAACAAAGAGGAGTCAGAATTGAGATATGATCGGACGTACCCCATGCTAGATTGTCACCTAGCATGGCGTACATGTCATCGCAGAAGCCTTCAAGATATTCAAAATAGAGAAAAAGATACAGAGCATTTTGCAAGAATAGAACTTAATGTACAGAATATATTTTTGGGGGTCAAAGTCCTAGCATGAAAATGTATGATTTGTGTAGATATGCTAGATATGAAACCCCCTAAAAATAAACAAGAAAATAAACTAATTTAAGGAAAACTTATTAATGTCCAAAATGATACATGGAAACTTGGGAAATACTCTTCGCTAGAAGAAACTATGGCCATCATAAAATAACGCACTCGCCTGACCATAATTGACACGTTTAATGACAGAAATATTTAAACTGACAATACACTTATGTCTGATACACTTATTGTGTTTAAGTTCACATTTTCTATTGGTTACTTATATTTGTAGATTTTGATACATGCTCTACTCGCGTTGTAGTTTTGTGGCTGAGGGCAAGTCAAGCTCTTTTATAACGTGTTCTTCTCTTGCCTTCACCAACATTAATTTTGTTAGAAAATTGAGCAATCATTATTATTATTATAAATATATTATTGTAAGTAGTCCAAAAATAGCACAATCAAATATTTTTCATGTCATGGACGCAAGCCCCAGGCTGGAGGCACCAGGAACAACCGATGTATAAATTGTACTGCACTACATTCTGCATTTCAGCGCAGGCAGGAGCCTCCGCCATACTGCTGGTGCAGTACACCTGAAAATACTTGGTTCCTAAATGTGTGTACTCAGAAGAACACCAACACGTGAGTTAAAAGAGCGGATTATTTCTGTTTCGCACAGATATGCAACCAAATGTGACTATGCTAAGAAACACACTAGGAGACCTTATCAGTAAAGGTAGGATTCATGCGCGACGCCAGAACGGTGGATTCTGGATACACCACCAACTTCCCGTTCGTGGCACCAGACAACCACAGCTGCACAGGCCAATCTACACAGCAAATTTTTCTCTGGTTCAGGTGATGCCGCACCTTGCAGCACGAGTATGGCGTCGTGCGAGGTGTGTGGCTGCCACACAAATGTGGCAATCACACACCTCGCACGACGCCATACTGATGACGCTCAGCAAGTTTGTAGCTTAAGAAAAAGACATCCTGTATATGATGACAACGGGATATACCAAAAAGCAATTATATTTTAAAGCGTCACGAAGATTTTAGGCGAAGCCCTTTCAGTCTACTTTTTGTAAAAATACTCAGCGGCAATCACGACGGTTGTTTTCCTTACCAACCTTGTTTACACTCAGCACCGTGATGCAGGCGAAGAATCATGCAGAAAGGAGTGATCAAACACTGTTCACTCCAATCTATACAAACCTTAGTACTCAAAGCGAATCCGGCCGATGATTTCGCATAAACAAGAGACCATTTTCTTATGCAGGATAAACTGGCATAGCAAGGCTGTTGAGATTTGCTCTTGATAAGATGCCGGTCAATTCAAACCGAAAACCAGCATCACCCTTGCTAATTGCCTGGTGATTTTTTTATAAAACAAACTTGTATTACATTTTCTACTCGACATGGCAGCTACTTAATTGGTCACTTTCGAACGGTCTGCGTGCGTAATCTTCATAGGTCCGGCATGCACCCCTGTGTACTTTGTTTTTTTCCAGCCCACGTGCTGTTCATCACACAAAAGGCATAGCATACTTTTATATGCTTCAGAAGTTATATACTAGAATGCATGAGGAACGCATAGCTATTTAAATCAGCTTTGAAATAAGAAATTTACGTAAGGCTCTTCCAAATCGCTTATATACGTGCCTATCGAGGATAGAAACGCCGAAAATGGTTTGAAGTGCTTCCTTCATATAAAGTGTGGGTGCAGTTACTTATGTATAATTTTCAGGTGATCGGCCGTTCATTATGTTGTCAAATCTTGAGGTAGCAAATAAAAATATTTTTATTATCATCAATAAATTTGAATGTATGAAGTTCACAATACCGCTAGAGATCGCCACGACAAAACGATACTCGAAAAGACACCAGCTGTTGAGCCTATCTGCAAAAACGTGTTTTTTGTTCGCTGTTTGGCAGTGTGAAACAACAGGTCGCAGAGCGTGCCAAAAGGGACTTTTCCCTCACATGATAGATCTGAATGCAAATAATCAAAATGTGCAGAAAAATATCGATAATAAGTGTTATTGTTCAAAAGAACCCGATACACAATTCCTTACTGCAAAACAAAAAAAAACATAGAGAAGCAATTATGTTCTAAATTTCAAATAAAAAGCGCAAACACACGAATTTCTTTTATAACTTTAACATAAATTACATTTAAGCACCAGCTTGCATGAAGTCGAAACCTCGAGAAATACTGTCCCGGGAAGCCAATGTTCCCAGGCAGCTCGCCAGACAAACCCCAGCTTGGGCAAAGTGTGACAAACGTAAAGGGCTAGCTTGGGCCTAGTTAAGTTTCTCTCCATGGCGCTTGTCGGTGCCAATTTACGTTGCTATTTATAGCACTAGTTGAGCGATCCTAGCGCATGCCATACTTTAGGGGCGTTTTCTAGTCCGCCACAGAAGTGCCAAGGTGAGTGCCATACTTGAGCCATAACTCAAGTATGGCACAAGTATGGTGATTCTAGACATGCGGAAGTTTTGACTTTTTTCTCAGATCCGCCACAAGAGTGCAAACGTCCACCCCACGGCTACGCGGTCCCAAAAAGAAAACTATACTTCTTCCTCTAATACACTAATTTTAGGAATTTTGTCAGTCTTCGCTGAAACACCATATATAAATATATATGTTTAAAATATTCCCAGCGTGCCATTACTAATTTGCCCTTAAACCAAACATTTTTCAAGCTTATGTGGTATCATATAAGTGAACAACAAAAACTGGTTTTCTGTGTTCATAAAGGTTGTACATTAAAAAAAATGTCTGCTTTCAGTTGGCGTAATTCTCAATCATGAAGCCTGTTTCAGCACTATAAACTTAATTGGTTGTACTAAACGATGTAATTTCCTGGAATATCTGTTGCTGTTTGATATTTTGGACGCTGTTTCATTTCCAAAGTAACTATTGAAGTTTAGTGTCTCTTCCTCGTTGCAAAACATAATAATCAGTGTGAAAAATTACTTTATCCCATGCTTCACGACATAATCGTACCTCTACAACTACCAGCAGATTATAAATATGCTCTATCACGGCTGATTATAATGTTTGAGTGTTATTTAAGACAATGCGAATTCAACGCAATTATGCCTATCTTGGTGACTTCCTTTTGCCCGTTTCGCCGCAAAGGGGTTTTAAAATAGACAAGTGAACTGCATGTATACTGTTTTTGTTTCCTTTGACGGCCTACTTTCCGCCTATTTCATTCATATACATATTTTTTTTAATTTAATTTGACAATGTTTGAAATATAATCAAGATATGTTTAGGATTATGATCCGGTGACTGAACATGTCTAAAAGTAAAATGTGTTAGCTGTACGCACTATCTAAAAATGCGGAATATACGACGGAGTTTCTTTTTTTTTCAGGATCCCTATTTAGACTTAGATTCCTACTTTACTTAAAAGGAACATTGTGCTCTCCATTTAAGTAGACAATAAATATTTGATTACGATGAACCTCGCGCATGTTAAAATAAGATAGACAAAAATGATTCTCACATCATTGCGTTATTATCTTTTAAATAGAGCTGAGCTATTGATCAACATTAACCTACAGAATAATCAATCAATGTTTTAATCTTGAATAATTTTAACTGGTTAAACGGTACAAAAGAAAGTAAAAATATGATGCTTTCATCAGCATACATGGACGAGTACACCTTTATGAAGGGCAAATACGAGGTGAAATGTTAGCCTAAAGTAAACTGTAGGGACGAGATTTGTAACTCCAGACAATTGTACGTTACACGCAGCGGCGTGGACTTTCCATTTTCCCGGAGGAGGCAGACTGAGAAGTTCTCCGGGGGGGGGGGGGGGGGGGGGGGGTTAGTGCGCGTTACTTTTTCGCCAGAACTGAAGATTCAAGCTAACGAAAGCACGCTGGGATTACATTTCTCATGTATTTTGTCAATAAAGGCACCGTGGGCGTTATTTTGTTTACATACCACTACTAGAAGCTCGTTACATGGCACGTAAACAGCGTCTCGGTAAAGATCATGACCCGGCCCCGGGGGGCTCTCCCCCCCCCCCCGCCTCCCCGAATTTCTCCAGGGGGGCACGAGCCCCGTTGCCCCCCGAAGTTACGCCTATGGTTACACGTCTCCCCGCCACTTCAACGCCGTTCGAGTGCCCGTTTAGCGTAGCAGCGACTATCGTGGACAATAGAAGGGAGACTCACTTGTCGTATAATTTCAACGAACCTCCTTGAATTATGCAACTTAAGTAAAAATCTGGAAGTGTGAGTGTCTTTTAACTGTTCAGAACTACAGATGGAGGTTGATTTAAAATCAGAATTTATTATGCGCCGTTTTTCACATAATCAGCAAAGGGAAAATATTTGTTTATATATTAGGCATGGAAGTTAACGACGCCGATTAATTGAATACTTAATCGGTTTAAAGGGGTCGGTTCATCGGGTTAAATGTTTTAATCAACGCCCAGCCTTTCTTTTAAAGACTAAAATCCTAGATATATCTAACACGGAAATGGACAGCACATCACGCAACTTTCAAGCTCTTATCCGTATATCTTTCGGTTCATTACGATAATGATGAAAATCCACTAGCCTAGCTAACCACATTGATTCCCACGTAAATAGTTTCGCGGCTTTCTTTGAGCTCGTACTACGTCGTTTGTGCGAGATTGCAGACGGACAGAAGAAGTGCATACCAAACTGTAACTTCATTTGTGTCAGCAGACAATAAAAACATTCAACAAGAACAAATGATAGACCACGCAACTACTGCAAATAAAGAAAGAAGAAAACATACGAAAAGAATGATCTAAGCCTTACTACGTACAGGTAGAATTTCGGTTTACCAAGGCACACAAATATGTCGCAAGTAGTTAAATGGTCACTCCGGTACTTCTTTCTAGAATTTAGGGTTATGTCTGTTTTTAGTGCAGGAAGTGTCCTGAATTACGAGGTGTAATTTTTTCTCTCGATGGCTTTTAGTTGTGTAGATATATTATATTAATGTTTTGTTTCGGGGATCTGCAGCGAAACCGAAACTACCGGCTCGAGAAGATGGCGACACTGGTGATCATCTGCATTGCCATCGTGTGACGCAAAGTTTGTACCGCGGTACCGATCAACGTGTAACCGTGCTGGAGGTTAGTCGCCAGGGCAATTTAAATTAGCCAGGTAATATTCTATGGCTGTTTTACTGCTTTGCTTTGTAGATATAGAACAGCTGTAGCGAATATTAGTAAACACTGCCGGCCGAGAAGCGAGTTCTTTGCGAAAAATAGGTGGTCTTCAATTGGCACCATAACTGACCACGGTGACTGCAGCGTAGGCTCAGAACGAAATCCTACTTATCTTCTGAGAACTACAATCTTGGTGGTGTGCGATGCTCATTGCAGAAGCGTTCTGGATGATTATCGTAACCTCGCGCTGAGCAGGAACGAACTCAACCAGAGAAGCATTCGGAATCAGACTCTTTGACGAATGGCGTCGACCCACACCTTCCTCAACTTCGCGTTTTGCGGAAACTGGCGAAAACGCACGTCCGGGTTGTGCAGCGGGTCGTTTATGCAACACGCTGCACCAAGCACAGCAAGGCGCGATCGGGATTGTGCAACAATGCCTATGCCTTGGGCTCTTTGCATTTCGGCACCACAAGACGCTTGAGCGAGCAAGGAGTCACTTTGTGAACGATCACCGAGGAGCACTTACAAAAAAACGGCTTCTAAAACAAAACATACCAAGCAGAAATAGTCCACTGGGACGGCTGAAAACCAACTAGAAAATTACGGCGAAAGAAGTGGTAGTACAAACCAGTAACATTCTTGAGTATGAACGATATGGATATGGATATGGATATGGTGGCTTAACCCTTTGTATCGGGCGATCAGAGTTTTAACAACTCCTCACAGTTCACCGCCAACCAGTCCTACAGCCTTCGCTTTGTGATCTCAACCACCCCGAGGACGCAGGCACATGGTTGCTTAATAAACACGCCGACCCGGTTAATGTCTGCAGAGAACCTGGTGGTAGAATTTTTAATATCTGTCTTAGAGTAGATCCCGGTTTCCCATTAGTGTACTATTTTGGCCGTTTTCATATTTAGTATTTTTTAATCAATATAAGTTCCATACATTGGCTCGACTTTTGGCCGGAGTTACCCTTTAACCGTTTTAGGTGCATTTTCCCAGACACACACATCTCTCTTTATTTTATAGTTGTACTGTTTGAAATCGCTGGAAAGACATCGTCTCAATTTGTTCATAGTATTTCGACCTTGCTTTAACTTAGTTTATCCGCTCGAATATTATGAGGCAATCTTCGATCGTTAACAACTGATCACATTTCGGGCCTCTGAATTGGTCTCCACACACACTACCTTTTTCTTTTTTGTGAATCTCTTATTAAATTTCGAAATACCTCTTACGCAAGTTGTAGAATGATACCTTTTCAAAGCACATAGCTACTGGCGTCACTTTTCAATTTAAAAGTGTCGTCACGTTAACAAACTCCCTCCTCACGATCAGAAAGGTAGACGATTAAATAAAGAAGTCCAGCTTATAAATTTTAATTTCCTAGCTTTCGCCCACCCCCTCGAAGCGAAGTAACGAAATCTGTTTTCGCAAGAGTCGGGTGGAAAAAAAGAGGCCCGCTGACTCGGCTCTTTCGCAAGGAAGAGGAAAACCGTGGGACCTGGGGGACCTGTCGCCGTGGACACGCACCCGCTCGGCGAGAAATCCCCATCGTCGGACAAGAACATAAAATCCCGAATCCAAACAAACGGAACCCGGCGATGCAACGCGAACAATTGCTAGACGCGTATCCGCTTGCCGGTCGAGTTCGCAGTTACTTGGGACACGTAGGCCGATATCTTCCAATCAGCTTTCGAGGTACCACCGTCGAATGGAACTGCCGACGTTCAGGAGAGATTGGGAGAGAGTGATAAAATCTAGATGTTTGTGATAGAGAATGAGAGAAAGGGAAAGAGAGTGAAAGGAGACGCAAGACGACGCGATCAAACTTACGTAAAGTCTACGGGCAACTTGAAACTTGGCTGAGTCACGCAGAAAACTTGTGTCTCTCGAGGAAAAACTATAAAAACGGCACTCGAAACAAACCTAACGATCAGTCGGATACGTATCCTTCGATCGTCGATGATCTTAGGTCTAGCGAAAGCGGCACTGCAACAATCACAGCCGCTCAATTCTTCTGGTCACGAAACTGCCAGGCTGTTTATTTTACGATTATTTCTAATAATGGTTTCTTTTACGGGGGCCCGAATCCACCGTGAGGAAACGCTCAAAAAGACGCGAAACGTTTTACGCTATTCAACCAGTAGCCGAACACGCCCGCGTCCCCAGAACGCAGGAAACGAGTTAAGCCTTTCATACGTCGATCATGTCGGCGCATGTGCATTTATTTATGTGAGTAATAAAATGCATGCTTAATTAAATCTTTCACTTTGAAAATCTACTTTTTTTTTTTGAAGACGCCGCAGTATTTGTTTTATTTGCGGAAATTTAATGATCGTCAAAATATTATTTCAAGATTTGCGGCGAATAATTGTGCAACGCGTATTATTTTACTTGAGATATAAATGACGAAGAAAAAAGGTTAACAATAATAAACATGACTAATCCGTAGTTCTACAGCTCCACTGTAGATATAAGGTGAGCTGAACCATACCGAATAGTTTATTTAATTATTTATTTATTTTACCCTCAGGGCACAAAGGCATTACAGAGGGGAGTGGGGAATAATAAGTAAGAAGAATACAAAAGGATCAATGAACAAAAACTCAAACAATAGGGAACATGAGGTTGGCAATAGAAGTACAAAAAGGAGCGTGGTCAGTCATTGATGTGAGAGATGCAGGTAAGCGGTTCCAATCATTAGAAGTTCTTGAAATAAAAGAAGCGTAATAAACGTTAGAGTGACAAAATGGTACACCAACTTTGTGACGATGATCAAGGCGTGCTGAAACAAAGTATGGGGGATCATCATTTGGGCTTTGAGGTAAGGAACATGGTGATAGATTTTATGAAAAAGGGAGATTCGAAAAACCATGCGACGATGTGCGAGGGTTGGAAGTAATAATGTGCTTTTCATTGACGTTACGCTTGCGGTGCGGTTATAGTTGGACAGTATAAAACGTGTAGCTCTGTTCTGAACACCTTCAAGTGAGTTGATGAGGTAGATGGTTGAGGGATCCCAGATGGAAGCTGCATATTCGAACTTAGGCCTAACTAGTGTTTTGTAAAGAGTCAGTTTTAATGACGATGGAGCTAAAGGAAAGTTACGTTTGAGAAAGCCAAGCATTCGGTTAGCCTTGTTAATCACATAGTTAATATGAAGTTTCCAGGAAAGGTCGTCACTTAAGATCACGCCTAGGTACTTGTAGGAGGTCACAAGTTCCAAGGGTGTGTTGTGAATGTTATAAGCGGTAGTAAATTTGGCTTTGCGGGCTATGCGCATGATTTTGCATTTGTTAATGTTAAGCTCCATTGACCAGAGTTTGCACCATCTAAATATGGAGTCGAGGTCATGTAGTTTTTGCGAGTCCGAGTCATTAGTTATTACACGATAAATAGCACAATCATCAGCAAAGAGTTTAATTGAAGAAGAAACCATCTCATGCAAGTCATTAATATAGATCAAGAAAAGTAAGGGCCCCAAAACTGATCCTTGGGGTACGCCGGAAGTGACGGCTGCGGAGGAGGAGTTCATGCCGTTACATGTTACGAATTGCGAGCGATTTATTAAAAATGATACCAAGCAGTTAAACACGTTAGAATCAATGTTGAGTTTACTTAATTTATGCAATAAAAGTCTGTGCGATACCTTGTCGAACGCCTTGGCAAAATCTAAGAATATGCAGTCCACCTGAGATCCCTGATCAAATGCTGAATGAAAATCGTTAGTGATAGACAGTAGCTGTGTTTCACAGGACAAAGATTTCCTAAAGCCATGTTGATTTGGGGAAAAAATGAATTGGACTCTAGGAAGTTAACAAGTTGTGTATAAATTATATGTTCTAGAACTTTACAGAGAACACTGGTTAGCGAGACGGGCCTCTAGTTGATAGGAAAGTGCTTATTACCAGATTTATGCAGAGAAATAACTTCACCAATTTTCCAGTCGCAAGGTACCAATGATGTGTCAAGTGATTGCTGAAAAATATGGGCGAGAATAACAGAGGAGTACTGATTAGTAGCTTTAAGAAATTTCAAGTTAATTTCGTCAAAACCAGTTGCCGATGGCAGCTTTAGGCTATTTAGAATGCTCAAAACATCATCGGGGCTGATTATGATAGGGTCCATCAGTGGGAAAGAATCAACATTATAGCTTGGGTTCACATTGCTTAGGGTGCTAGAAAAATATCTAATGAACACTTCCTGAAACATTGTGGCACATAAGGATTCATCGATCAAAGTTTCGTCGGGTGTTTTCAATAAAATAGACGAAGGCCTATCTCGATGGGACAACACATTCCAGAACTGACGTGGGTTATTTTTTAGCATGGAAGGTAGTAAGGTGAAGAAGAAGTTGAACTTAGCAGGCTGAACAGCATTCTTGTAGCACTGAGCAGCACTGAAATAATTTTGCCAACGAATTGGGCAGGATGTGAGCCTCTCAGCTCTAAATAAACGCTTCTTATTGTTTGACAATCACAGGAGCACCCTAGGGTTGTTATGTTTTATCTCGATTAGGTGGAAAAAAGGATATACAAAAACACCTTAGTATTAACAAAATTAATGTACACACTGTAACCCCTTCTCCACGTAATCGCAGTGCAGATGTACGGGCTCCCAATGACATGGCCAACATACTTGAATGTAATCCTCATAGACGTTGTTTTTTATTTTTATTTTACAATACTGCCAGCCCTGTCAAGGGCCAAAGCAGGAGTGGATGATACAAAACAAGGAATGTACACTGCATTCTGTACACCACACACGTACGCACACACACAAAAAGGCCGGTGTTACAAATCCGCTTACAGAGGCGTGCCAAAAACACACGCATATTATATATATATATATATTATATTTTATTAATTCAAACAACACACGTAGAGCTTTTTTGAAATCAGAAATCGACTCGAGAGCAACAACAGCACCTGGAAGTTTATTCCAAAAATCTATAGCCTGCACAAAAAATGATTGTTTAAATATATTTATACGGGCGTGAATGAGTTCCAGCACTTTCGGGTGATGTAAGCGCTCTGAACGGTGGCTTTTGGGTGTTAGATATTTAGAGCTGTCGATTTTTAAAAGATGATTATAAATCTGAAAAAATAATTTCAGGCGTTGGCATATTCTCCTTTTTTTCAAGGGCGGCATGTCTGCCTGCTTTTTAGCTCCGTCACAGACGTCGTAGTCCTGAAATCAGAGAATATTGTACGCACCGCAAGTGACCGAACCTTTTCAAGCTCATTAGAAAGCGTGGCCTGCCAGGGATCCCACACCTCGGAAGCATACTCTAGTGTTGGTCTTACAAGAGCTTTGTAGGCAACAAGCTTAACCGAGGGAGGTGTCCTATACAACTTCCTTCGTAAATACCAGAGTTTTTTAGTTGCCTTTTTTGTTACATAATCCACATGTTTGTTTCATTTCAGATCGCTAGTGATAACCACACCCAAGTAGTTATAGCTGTCAACTTTAGTAAGCCTGACAGAGTCAAGCTCGTAGTCAAAGTAAAATATATTTTTCTTATTCGTCAAGTGCATGTATTGCGTTTTCTGGGTGATTACTATCATATTCTTTTCACTACACCATGACGAGATGCGATATAAAATATCATTTACTTCTATCTGATCGTTAACTGACGAAATGAGAGCATATATAATACAATCATCGGCAAACATTCTTACTTTCACGCGCCCGTTACTGCAGATAGAAAACAAACTGTTAACATATATTAAGAAAAGCAAGGGACCCAACACGGAGCCCTGTGGAACCCCTGAGTACACTTTCAACAATTCCGAAAAGGTGCCATTTACATCGACGAACTGCCGGCGATTTCTGAGATATGCGCTAATCCATCTTATAATCAATGAAGGAACACCGTAGTCTATTAAAACATTAATTAGTTTAAAATGTGGTACTTGATCGAACGCTGTAGACAGATCTATAAAAATGGCATCCACTTGCAGGCGATTATTAACATAACCAGAAATCTCGTGATAGCATTCAAGTAGTTGGGTTGTTGTTGAATACCTTTTCTGAAAACCATGCTGATTGGAACTTAGGATGCCTTTGTCCTCCATAAAATAAACTAGCTGCTTATTCACAATGTGCTCTAGTAGCTTACATGACGTACAGGTCAAAGAAATAGGCCGATAATTATCAACTGAATCACCGTTCCCACTCTTTTTCACGGGCACAACTCTTGCTAATAACCAATCGTCCGGCAAAACAGAGTCTCGGAGTGAAATGAAGAATATAATTGTTAAGTATTTCGCAACCCATTCAGCGCATCTTTTTAGAAATTCATTTGGTACAGTATCTGGTCCTGGCGATTTTCTAGTATTAATTGATAACAATAAGGATACAATACTTTGTTCTGAAACAAAACCACTCACGTTAGAGCCTTCATCGTTGGGAATACTGCTGAATTCAGTTGAATCTATCGTAAACACTGACTGAAAATAGTGATTGAATTCAGACGACATTATGGCCCTGTCGTGCACAAAGTTTTTATTAATTCGTAACAGACTTATCTTAGTCCGTGACGGAGTGAGATAACGCCAAAACTTTTCAGGGGAGGATGAAATGAATTCTGGCAATGACTTTGTAAAATAGGCTTCCTTGGCTAGCTTTATCAATGTTTTTAACGTGTCACTCTTCTCACAGATAGCAGGAGAATGACGCTTTCGAAACCTCTTTACTTTACGTTTAGCCTGCAAAATTTTTTCTTGTAATCCATGAATTGTGGCGTTTTGTCGTTTTAGTTTTCTTTGGTATAAAGTCTTAGGATGCAGTGCTCAGTAATACTTTTAAAATTCACCCAAATTTTATTTACACCACTGTGATCTTCAAACCCGTCTAGATGCTCTTCCAGATAATCAATAA
Organism: Ixodes ricinus; assembly: GCA_037355805.1. Classification (NCBI taxonomy): domain Eukaryota; kingdom Metazoa; phylum Arthropoda; class Arachnida; order Ixodida; family Ixodidae; genus Ixodes; species Ixodes ricinus. The sequence continues at coordinate 16,182 of JAZHYW010029753.1, read as the reverse complement.
CAGACTCGTCATTAGCCCTTTCGTAGTCATAATACGGCTTTACTTGAGCTGAATCTTTTTGGCAAACATTCATATCGCACTTAAAAACACCAGTTTGTGATCAGATATTCCTTCATGAACAGTAACGCTACAATGATCGAAATGTTTGCTAACAAACAAGAGATCGAGCAAGCTGCTTGATGTTTCAGTAATTCGCGTAGGTTCTTCGACAGTTTGTCGAAGACACCGACCAAATGCAATGTCAACGAGCACTTCAGATAGTTTAGTTCCTGGACAGGCCACGCCCTCATCTGACCAGCTTACGTCGGGTGCATTGACAATCTCCTCCGATAACTATTCTACTACACTTGTTGGTATTAGCTAGCAAATATTCTAGGGTACTGTTTTAAATCATCCGGTGGCGAGCCGGCTTTTCTGTATACAGTTCCAAGTTTTGACTGGAGACTCGTTCATTGCCACTCTATCACGCGCCTAACAAGTTGGTAGGTGACCAAACAAGACCAGGATGATGGTCAGGAAGGACATAGGTACATTTATAAATGTCGCATATATGGACATATAAGTATATGGAAAAATAGAACGGGGAAAAAAACAATGGGCAATAGGCTAAATTATTATAAGCACAAATCATGTCTTTCTAAATAACCACGCGTCTTGTGGCACGTACAATAGAATGGTAGCGCACCAAGATGCTAGCCTTCTTCAAAGGGACCAAGAAAAATAATTTTCGGCTGAGAAAAATTAGGATTTTAGCAATCACATATCGTTTAGTGCGCCAATATAAAACTAGTACACGAGCGTAGAAAGCATCAAACTTGCTTTTTGTATAAAATTTGAAAATATAGTGGAGAATTTCGTACCTCTTTTCCTTCGAAATTCTCTGCCTTTTGATTGTGATGCATCCGAGGTGCCCAAGAACGTCAGCCGAACCCAGCTCAAGCATTGGACACGAACACTGCCTAACTTGGATGTATGCGCTCATCAACGATCAATCCGTCGACAAATATTTCAGTTTGAGTTCGTGGCCAATGAGTGCCCTGACGGTACATATCATCACTTAAGAATGACAAGTCTCATGGTGTGATTAAAATGTATGGTGGAAGCTTGTGGTCATCGCCTTCGGTGCCAAAGCGCGTGACGGCTACGTGATTTCTCATTTCGCTTTGGAGTTGAGGATTAAAGCTAAAGAGGAAGAAGTCGAAAATTTATTTCATGGTACATTCGATAAAATCATTAATAAGCTTGTGCGACGTCATAATAACTGCCTAGATTTGATCACTCATTATCTGGACAAGTAGGTGTTGTTCGTATCTAAACTTTGTGTATATTAGAATATTTTAAGCGCCTATGTTTTTACCAACAACCATTGTATCTTAAAAAACATGACTAAATGACTAATTAACAATAATCGAATACTAGGCTTGGAAATTCGGTTAAGCACATCGAACATAAAAATCGAGTTGGATATAAAAAAGCACAGTGTCATTTTCGTGTCCTTGTTCTTGGCGCTTTTTATGTTTAATGGCACATTTAATAGTCGTGCCAATAAATGATTGCGAAACTCATTGGCCTACGAACAATTAAACTAACTAGGAATTAAGCAAATGAGGCCGCGAGTTACACATATTGTCTTTACGAATAGTGAAAAAATTGAGATGCTTTCTAAACATTTGGACCGTTTCTACCCACTCAAAATATAAGCGAACAAAATGTATAAGCCTTGCCTGGGCTGTGGGTGCCCAGTAATGTATAAAATGAATTTATTGAACAAAAAAGATTGCGATCTGCAGCCTCTAATGAGTCGCGGCGCCCAGCGCACGAGTTGCCACGTGTTGGAAAAGTGTGGGGCACTACCTTTGACTCCCATACTCGATTTCCCCCAGGTCGGTTTGGAAGAACCTGATGGGACTCAGTTGAAAAAAGGGCAAAACGGTGAACTGTAATTACTTGAATGCGAGTTATCCACCCTGTTCCCGCTTTGACTGCGTCTCTCACTGTGGAGAGGAAGGTGAAAGAGAGAGAGAGAGAGAGTTAGAGGAATATTGAGAGGCAGGGTGGTTAGGTTGAGCCTCAGCTTCCTCTAAATATTGCGTCAGAGAAATAGACCACCAGGTTGCGGTAAAAGAAAGAGGTGAAGCGGCTCAGGACTCGTAGCGGTCGTATGGAAAAAAAAACACTGTTCTTTTTCTTCTTTTTTTTGTTGTTGTTGTTGTGTGTTTTGTGGCAGGAGCAAAAGCGAAAACACTTGGCTTCTTCCATAGTTTTTTTATGCAGTTTACCGTCCTCTCCTAGTGGGTGGCGAAGCGAGTAGGAGGGCGCGGCAGGGGACTGGGACAGGAGGTTAAATTCTAGGTGTTAAGGCCGATGGACAAAATGATTTCTGGTCAAAACAAATTAAGGAATAACGTACGTTCGGAAAAGTGCCCGCGGATTAATTAGAGAGCCCTAACTCGCTTTCCACGTGTCCTCTCATTGTTTCTCTCCCTGTTTTGGCGACCGTTTCTGGCGAGAAGACGGAGGCTTCGCCCTATATAGGAGACTATATCTGATCTTACCTTACGCATCTCCCCCATTCATTCTACAGTTCCCTACATTTCGGTGGGGCGAAGGGGATACAAATGAAATTAATGACAAGTTATAGCGAGTTGCAGATGGAAATTCTGAGGTCGTTGCGGTGATGAAAGGCATGTTTTCCCACAGCTTAGAAGGTTAGTGCCGAAATTCTGGCCCCACTGTTGAGGGCTTTATTTCGGAATCATTCCGCGAAAATCGGGCGGTGGGGTTCTAGTCGCGTTTAGAAATAAAACGATACAAAAGCGACTGCTGCGATTGTTTTACGTCGCGTGAGCTGTCTTGCCAATTATGCCTAAATTTCCTCAATGAATATACAAGAATAATGTCGAGCTTACAATGTTGCTGACTTGGAAACTCTGCCAGCCCCCCCCCCTCCCTCCCTTTCTCCCGAACATGATTGGAGTTTAAATTAATAAAAACTGGGTTTGGGATGTATGCAGCCTGAGAGCGTTATGCAGTGTGCCGTTGGACGCAAGGGTAGCACCCGGTGCCCTCATTCTAAATCACATTTTAGAGTTTTATATTCCACACCAACGAAGATTATCTGGAACAACGCGACGAAGGACTGATGATTAATTTCGAACACTTGGATTGTTTGAGATGCATCTGAAATATCGGTTGCTAGGTTCAATATACGCAATTAGCCTCCGTGAGATTGCAGACACCTCTCCCGCAATTTTGAAATAGCACCTGAGTATGCGTAGGCCGATGCTTCACCTTACAGCCAAAACGGTATTGTTATTTTCATTGGTACAGATTCTTCCCTATAGAAAAATCTTCATGCGGAAAGATGTTGGAAAAACCTCATACAATGTTAACCGTAATATGGGACATCCTATACCTGCGAAAAGGCGGCTCCAACATAGTGGATTCATGCGGAACGGGACGGAACCATACAAGCGTGTCGTATTACGGGACATCCTATACCAGCGGAGTGGAATATGCGTAACCATTTAGGCGCACACAACCATGGAGGCGGACGGAACCATACAAGCTTAACGTAATATGGGACATCCTATAGCAGCGAAAATGCGATACCAAAATGGTGGAGCCATATGACTTGACAATGCTGGGTATCACCTTTTCACTGTTACACAGGGCATTTTTTTAAGATTTACATATTTGCTTAAAAAGGTTGTGAAAGCTACACTTCTGTGGTTTGTGCAGGTTAGTTATACGGCCAGGGGTACGTAGTATAGGGGCCTAATCGTAACGATCAGTCGGATAATTAAATACAATTTGCTAATTAACTTTGTAATTACTGAAAATGAAGACATGGTTTCAATTAGAAACTTGGTGAGAGTCATCGGAAACCGCTAAATCAACTCTTTCTAGAAGGATATAAAGCAGGGGTAGCATTTTACGCGTTCTGTAAAAACGCTTTATTTGGATCAGTTTCTAGGTTTCGGTTTCTTATCGGAGCGCATCTCTGCGCCCACAGTCCTGTTCCCCAGAGGTTTAGTCGCGCAACACACGTGCGCCCTGCTTCCCTCAATCCTACGAGGGAGGCGAGGAGGTGACTTCGCACAGCAGCTAGTGGTCAGCAGTATCGCAGGTGCAAAGATTCGCTCTAATAAGAAACCAAAGTCTGGAAACACGTCAAAATTAAGCCTTTTTTTAGAACGCCGTAAAATGCTGCTCCCGTCCTATATTCACAAAAAGGGTTCATTTAGTGTTTTTCGATGATGCTTAGCAACATTCTAATTCGAATTATAGGTCTATTTTCACTAATTAAAATTTTGAGGAACATATTATACTTAAGAGGAAGCTAGAGTGGTTTTGTATTTGAGTAAACATATTTAAATCTTCTTCATTTGACCTCCAAATCTCAACTATCAAAATTATTTGGTAATTTGGTGAATAGGGGATGCATAGAATTATTTTTAAAGTATCACTGGAGGCATTCTTTCCTTGAGAGTGACGTCACAAAAAGAGCTTTCCAAAATCTCTGCTCGGGTATCTTCAGCGCCTATCTCAGCTATGCACGCACACGCTATTTTTAAAAAGGGGAAAAAAGACATCACGACTCGAGCCAGTGCGGGAGAATACACCTAGAAAGCTTGCGATTGGACGCGCGGCCATCAAGCGGCACATGCTTGGCAGCTGAAAAATCTCCTTACGACGTCACTACTGGTCGGATGTTTTTGTGTTTTCTCAAGTTTAGTTATAACTTTGGAGAAAACGAACGTGATATTCAGATTCACGGAATAAAACTACACTAGAATCAACCTTCATCTAGTTTTCTGAAAGAAGTCTTGCATTTCCCTTTAATAAGCATACTCATAATTACAATTAGCCCTTTATACCATGCCCCCTGGCCATATAACTCACGTGCAAGTGTAGCTTTCACGGCTTTTTTTAACAAATCTGTCAAGCATACAAAGAACACCCTATAGTATGTCCCCTGATACAATACGACTGTATGGTTCCTTCCCCACTTGCATCCTTCGGGAGAGACTCGCAGACATCCAGCGTTCCATTGGAATGCTGGATGTCAGCGAGTCTCTACATCAGCGATTGGTTTGAAACAAGCATGATGTTTGCACACAAATAAGCTCTTGTCCGAGGTCCTCGAGGAGCACTAATAGCAGTGGCGAAATGTGGTGACGTGGTGAATTTGGTTGCAAGTATTTATTTCTAGAAGAATTGCATGCAGCAAAGCTGAACTTTGCTCAAAAGATGATAATTTAAGTTCAATACTGCACAAAGGTGTCCCTTGAGCTGTCAGGCCAAACTCCCACTCTTGGCACTCAGGAGTTCCTAACTTGTGCGTAGAGGATCAGCATAACCCAGATTTGCGCTGCGAGCGCACCTGCGATATAAAGATTGAATAAACATGAGATGAAAAACAAAAGACGTTTACAATTCTCTGTAATGCGAAATAAGAGCGCAAATATTCAGGAGGAGGATGGGAGGGTATGCCACTACTCTCCCTCCCCTCCTCCTCTTCTGCTCCCTCCCATTTAGCAGGAAATTTCCTAAATTTAGCAGGAAAATTTTCACTAAATTTAGCAGGGAAATTGATGTCACGTGACCTCAACACCAATTCAGTTTTCCCACTAAATGTAGCGGGGAAAATGACGTCACATGAGTGTGTCACGTCAGCCTGAAACAAATACAATTTCTCCACTAGATTTAGCTGAAAATTAATGTCAAATGACCTCCACATTAATTCAATTTCCTGTCAAGTTCAGCGGGGCAGTTATGCCGATGGCGACGCCACGAAACGGGCACCTAAGAGCTGCGCCCTAAAAAACTAAATGCCTCACATGAAATAAAGTGATAATTAGAGATAAGAAAAAGAAAAGAGAATCTAAGATACCGCTTTCATATCATTCCTTTTGTGCGTTCTCAAAAATTTTTATTTCAAGAAATGTTAACTCTTTATTCATACCCACACAACCCCTCCCAGTTTCAGCATGAATGCAATAAATCAGTGCAGACTAGACCTTGTAATCAGTAATGCACATGAAAATGAATGTTTGCCACATAGTCTTGCATGAGTCGGTGGCTCAGATCTCTAAATAGATTTGTAGTGAGGAACGTTCTTCAATAAAACTTTTTGGCTTTGAATTTGACAGTTTAAATATCCATAAGGAACACTGCATGTCCTGTATGTCACCGATTTCTTTGTGACATATCAGAAATGGCGCAGCACTGACATCCTTGCATACCTAAAAGACTTTGCATTTTTTTAGCATGGCATGTGCTATTCTGATACCCATACAGCCTTCTTTAACAAAATTTCGTCTATAGAGCTCTTTCTTGGTTCTTAACTCACATGACAGATTCGGTAGCTTGAATTCTCACTCGGCATCAACACTTCTATATATTGATGTAATAGGGAAAGACAAGATGTATGGGCTTGAGTACGGCTCGACAAGCACAGATGTGAAGAAAAGTACTGCCGAAAACTCAAATGTCAAAATAAAAATTATTAGGTAGAATGCGCATACAATTATGGATATGGTCATGAATACAGTTAGCACATTCAATATGAAGAATATGTGTTAGACACACACTCAAAGAAACCTGTTGCATTTATATTCATGCAAATTACTTCGGAGAACCAAGCGCTGCAGTCTCGAGAGGGAGTTCGGTGAATGATTCTAACGAAAATGAGTGCGGACAGAAAAAGCAGTTTGATCTGCGAGAATGAGCATTACATAGGCAAGTGGCATGTCATTATTACTGTTACAGTGCCGACTGTTTCAAACTGTCAGTCACGTCATTCGGTGAATTCCTCCGTACATTACAGTGTTTGGCTCTCGCGAATGCTTTGCAAGGAAGTTGATGAACTGGAAATATCTAGCGTAGTTCTGGAAAAAGAATTTCCAAAATATTTTCTCAGCACTGTAAAGAATATGAGAAGTTTGCTAGAGAAAAGGTTAGTGCAGGAGTTGAATAAAAGAAATACTTAGTTTTGCGAAACCATCTTGCCGTAGTAAACATATAAAGTTCCCCTAGGTAGAGCTAGTCAGTACGGACGATTGTGCCCATTGCATAGCATAAAACTTTAATTTGCGACCTACAATACTTACAGGCTCAACAAACTTTGAATAAGTGGAACACTTGACATTAAAGATTGGTCTCACCATGACTGTCTTCAAACAACCACATAGTAATTTCCATGAACCCATGTATTTCAAAAAAATATTTGGTGCGGGCTGTTTAAAACATTATAACACTTTTTAACACTAAAAGAAAGCCTGTCGTGGGCCACAACTTAAGCAGCCGAAAGTTCACGCGCATGCGCTCACGCCTTTCACTCTGTGCCGCAGGCTGATTGCCTCACTCGGGAGGGGGACACTATGGTCGCGAAATCATAGACTGTCCAAACCCTCCCAATATATGGCTCTGCAGCAATGGAAAGATTTTCCTACCCTCATGCTCAATGAGTGTCGAGTGGGGATACAACTCCAGTTCATACACTCACTGAGTATGAGGGTAGAGTGTACCAGCAAAGGGACGGTGTCTGGATAGAAAGATTTTAGTTGGCACACCAAGAGACTAACCGATAAAAATGGGTACTACTCTGAGAAAAATGACAAAAAAGCGCGGATCTCGACTTGGCACTAACAGCGGCACACTGTATCTATTTTACTGACTAAGGGGTACTCAATCATTATTTTGAGCTACCTAATAAAACTAAATATTCGTCCCAGCTTGCTTTGTAGGAAAATCTCTAAATTTACAAGAACTATTAAGACAACGGCTAAAAAAAAAAGCAATGGCAAAACCAACAATCGGATTCGCCTTCTCTCCAGTAACACGACATCTATGGCAGGCAGATCTGCAGAATGAGCAAGCAATCTAAAACAGAGTATGTCCTATGTATATATTTTTTTCGTGCTGCAAAGCAAGCGCTGGAAGGAGGTTTCACGGCATTAACCAAATTTCTTGCAATCAGTCGAGAACAAGTTAGAGAGGTGAACTTGTCCTTGCCCCCGGCATAACGTTTTAGTGTTGCCCGTGGAAATTCAAATAAATATGTAAATAAAGAAAAAAAGACTAACCTTCGTAAAAAATCTGCAACTTTGGCAAAGAAAAGTTATCTCGACAGAAATATGTGGGATACAGTTGTACAGCGTCCATTCGTGTGCTTAACCAATTTTGAGGCAAATCGGCGACAATGAAAAGAAAACGCCCGAGTACCATTAAGGGAAAGACAGAAAGGATGCATACCTGCAACAGAAAAATTTAGAGCAACCATGAGCAGGAAACTCTGGTGAGGCTCTCAGAGTGACTCCCTACAATGGGCCTGCGCAGAACACAAAATACGATCGGTGAGAGCTTGCAGCCATAAGGTGCTTCATACCATGAAGTTCCAGAAGCAGCTGCAATTGGAAGAAAAGTGCATTTCATTTATCTGCAGAACGGAGAGTTTAATAGCTAGCATGCATTCATAAGGTGATACAGTCATGAATACAGACTTTTCTATGCAGCACGATATCACCAAATTGTTAACCGTGCCGGGCAACACTAAAAATTAGAAGCATTATTCCAAACTATCTCAGCTTAAAGTTAACCACGGCAGAAGCTTCAAGCTATCTATGCAAATTCAGTGCAGAAAGCAAGCCATGTGTCCTTCTAGTTGGACGCCATGGTACATCGAGCTAATAATCAGGTTTCATGTTGTTTTTGCTGAAATGGCTTGTAGTGTCAAAAGTGGTCCAGCTTAAAGAGATACAAAGTACAGACGTTTGTGAGTGGGGCCCTGGCCTAGTCTTCAGCTACACTGCGGCGTAGGACGTTCCAACCGGGATGTTTGCTGCATGTAACCATATGATCAGCTTGTGCCCAGCAATTGTTCGAGCTGAGTACATGTCCTCAACAGTGCCGATATTTGAGAAGCATTTTTATTAATGTTAAACATGACTGACTTACTGAGAGACTGCGTCTCAACGACCAATGACTTGGGATACCTAACTTAATACTGATATATTAACTAAATGCAAAACAATTACCTGGCAGGCAGTATATTTTTCAACAGGCTCGGTCGACTCCTAAGGAGTCGATGCGTAATAGGACAATACAAACAAAATATGCCTTAGAATTCCTTTTGCACCTCCGAAATGATGTGTTTTTGAAGGTAAGATACACAGTTTTCTTGATTTAGAAAGTGCCTCAGCTGTACAAACGCATATGCAGTAAGGGCACTCGCCAAGCCTATTCTCCTCAGCTCTGTCCAGGTTAAGCCAAGTTAGAGTATAGAAGTACACGCTCACTGACAGAATGACAAAGGCAGGGAGAAGTCTCCGTTGTTCCGCCACCAGCCAGCCTGCTACCTTCGATGACGTTTGAGCGTCTCATGAGCCTCGAGTGAGCACGTCCGTCCAAAGCGGGGTGAAAAGCACAAGCATGTGCTGGAGGACGCCCAGCCATTCTCTTCTTGTCATCGGCTATACTATATATTTTTAGTACGACTTATTTTTATGTGAGAAAAAATATCGCAAATATGCAGTCCACCTTTGACCATAATACAGAATTCTGATTAAGATAACAACAGTGTATGCGTATTGCCATCCACCATTTTCCAAATAAGTGCTCCCGCCTCTTGAAACATCTACACATGTGGTGCGTGAATGGGTTCATGACTGAGTGGCTAGAAAACGAAGCGCTCACAAGGTTTGTCTGGCCATTCAACCATGCGGTTACATTCGTCGCTAATCCCTGATTTCTGGCCAAATTTTTTAGAATGAGCAAATCTTGTCCACGCCCAAGGTAGATCACTCATTTGTGATTCCCCCATATTGTGCGAATCCTCCTTCAAACTGTGGTGGAACCTGCGAATGAACTCTGTTGTGCTGCGGCACGCGTCCATGCCGTCTGCTTCAGAGGAAAACCACTGCTCGTGTTGAAGATTACATCCCACAACGTACAGGCAACAACGTTTAACGAACTAAAATAAAATTGATATCCTTCAATAGAAACAGATTGGCTCACAAAGTGTCGACATCGTGATTGTTGTTGTTGGTTTTACTCTCTCATCCAAACAAAAGTGACCTCCTCTTTTCTCCGATGTGCAGTAAAACGCCTTATCTTCATGGCCTCTATTTCTTCTCGAATCGGTTACAGAGGACATAATCGCGGTCACTGAATTTCACAAAATTGAAGGCCGCAAAAATTAAGGGCTCGCCAACATTAAGGCGTTTACAGTACTTCCGTGTGTCAGATGATGTTAACATTTCAAGGAGGCTGAAGGTATTGGTTTAAGAAAAAATTGGCCTATGCAAAAAAACGCCCTTCTCCAGGTTAAGCACGTGAGCTTCTTTTGCACTCCCTATAAGGTGGCAGATTTGTTTCGGCAGAGCTTTTGGTAAAATGGAGTCTCAAAACTAGCTATACTTGGCGTCAACTATTTTGTGCTCCATTGTAAAGGCTAGAGTAGCTTCCACAGTGCTTGAGCCCAGCACTGTTGCGCCAGAATGTCCTTCAGTGTTTCATCCAATTTGCATGGTCTAGAGAAACTAGCGCTGACAGAGTTGGAGCACTACGGAATAATACCACGCCGCTGTGCATTTCTTAACGGTGGATTCGATCCAGCCACGTAGCAGGGGGTTGCGTCATAAAACCACAATCTACTACCACTACGTAGCAGGGGGTGGGGGAGGGATGGCCCGGACCCTCCCCCCCCCCCCACTCACCCCCACCCGAAACAAAATCCTGGCTACGTGCCTGATTCAAACAAAGGTAAAAACAATATGTGTACTGGTGGCCATACTGGCCATACTTGCCTTTCCCAAGCATGAGCACTTGTCCCTCGGTAGCATCATCTAGTAAGAAGCACCAGCAACACACCGATGAGACGCCGCCGACTCCTGGATTTAATGACGACCCGCCTCAGGTTTTGGAAGAGGATCCGGAACACTGCATTATGCCAGATGTTGTATCTGGCGGTGCAGGAGCTAAAAGTAGAAATTAACAAATTTATCTGAAGCGATACATTCTAGCATAAACTCTAGGATACCAGGAGTTTTCAGGTCAGTGATGCGTTTTTAATTAAACACAAATGGTTGGAGCCTAAACATTTAATTTGCGACCAACAATATTTACAGGCTAAACCAATTCTGATTAAGTGGCACACTTGACATTAAAGATTGGTCTCACCATGACTGTCTACAAACATCCACCTAATAATTTCCATGAACTTATTTATTTCAAGATAATACTTGGTGCGAGCTGTTTAGAAAGCCATAACACTTTTTAACACTAATAGAAAGCCTGTAGTGTGCCACAAATTAGGCAGTTTTCACTTCATTATGAAGAGGAATCACACATCTGTGAACCTTCAAACTAGGCCTGCATTGAATTGCTTTCTTAAGTTGAAAGTGCTGTGCTCTGTTCACTATATAAATTTTTGCAGAGCTGACAATGTGCGAGTTTCTGTTTTATTATACTTCATATTTCCCGACTGCTGGGCGTGATAGGTACAGAAGATTGGTGACACCAACGTAACACAATTATTATTTAAAGGATTTGTTTGGGTATAGCAGGAGCGATGCCATCTGCGGGAAGTTATGTGTGTGACACCGTCAAAGCTACATCTGCGAGCTTCACATGGTTCACACGTTAATCATGTCTGAAGACTCCTTTTTGTAAATATAACTCCATCCAACCCAAGGTTTGAATATGCCTTTCGCATTTTAGGCTTACTAGCGCTTTTGCTGTTTCACTTAAGGAATAGGTAAGAACAATGCTTATTTCGAGTGGCATACGAAACACCTGGTGGCACGAGGACTCCCTGTCGCGACGCTAATCAAAAGTCACTGGCAGAGAGATGCTGCGATGCTTTTGTTGCTGGGATTACCTCCCCCATGGTCCTGGCCAGACCACAAAAGAAGATTGACTCCAAGCTTCTGGCCACTAGGATCTCCAGCTCTTGAGGCACCCAGGTAGCTGAAATAAAAACAAATCACACTCAAGTATTTGGCAGAGATACATTACCATGAATAGCATATTCTTGAGTGATCAGCACATAGATCCTTTTATTTTTATACCTTGTACTTGTACTAATAAAAAAAGTACTGCTCCTTCACTGCCACAGCCATAGTCTCCCCTGAGGACAAGGCCATGTAGGCATTGAAATGATGGGTACCTAATTAAGGCAAATGATTAAACGCGTTCGTTTAACCCTTTTGTGCGCCAACCTGAGAGATTTCTGTCGAATATTCACATTCAACTGTAAAGACTATAAAACACTACTACTGCAATGGTAAGATTTTCCCACCCTCATGCTCAACGAGTGTCGAGTGGGGATTCAACTCCAGTTCACAAGCTCACTGAGCATGAGGGTGTAGTGTTCCAGCAGAGGGCAGGTGTCTGCATAGAAAGATTTTAGTTGGCGCACCAAGAGGCTAACCAATAAAAATAGGTACTACTCTAAGCAAAATGTCAAAAAGCGCCGATCTCGACCTGGCACTGACAGTGGCACACAGTGTCTATTTTACTGACTAAAGGGTACTCAATCATTATTTCCAGGTACCTAAGCAAACTAAATATTGGTCCCGGCTTGCTTTTTACGAAAATCTTTAAATTTACAAAAAGTTATTAAGACAACTGCTAAATATAAAAATGGCAAAACCAACAATCGCATTCTCATTTCTCATTCTTGTTGTTGGCAAAACCAACAACAAGAATGAGCAAGCAGTCTAAAAATAGGGTATGTCATATGTATAATCTTTTTTTCGTGCGGCAGAGCAAGTGCTGGAAGGAGGTTTTACGACATTCATTTTTCACAACCCAAGTTCTTGCAATCAGTTGAGAACAAGTTCGAGCAGTGAACTTGTCTTTGCCACTGGCATAACGTTTTAGTGTCGCCCATCGAGACTCAAATAAATTTGTAAATAAAAGAAGACCAACCTTCATAAAAAATCGGTAACTTTGGCAAAGAAAAGTTTTCTTGACAAAAATATGTGGGGTACGGTTGTACAGCGTCTATTCGTGTGCTTAACCAATTTTGAGGTACATCGGCGACAATGAAAAGAAAACGCCCAAGTACCATTAAAAAACACATGCAAAGAAAAAAAAACATTTTTTTTAAATAGCCTAGATAGAAAAAGTATGTTATAAAACGAATTTACAAAGAAGAAAGAAAATTTTTAGAGCGGTATTTACGGCGCAAAACGAATTTGTAGTTGGCGCCCACGGGAGCCGCCGCTGGTCACGTGGTAGACCTGTGCGTTGCCGTCGCCGCACGCTGAGCGTTTTGCGCCGCCGCTTCAACGCGTTTCTCCACGCCGCCGTCGCCGCCGCCGCACAAGTTTGTCTGCTTCGGTGCGCCGCCGCCGTCATCTGGCCGGCGCACAGGTCGATCACGTCTGCTTGCGCTTTTTCAAAAGCTTCATTTGGGCTCTAAAAGTTACTTATTAATCTTTGTTCTTTGTTGCACTTCAAACGAAGATGAATAAGTAAGTTTTCGAGACCATAGGAAGCTTCCGAAAGAGCGCAAGTACCACGTGACAAATAGCGGCCAGTCACGTGATAAATATGGGCCACTTTTACGCGGCGCCCGTGGCCGCCAACTATAAATTCGTATAGCGCCGTCAATATAGCTTAAAAAATATTTTTCGTTGTAAATTTGTTTTATGACCTCCTTTTCCTAACCCGGCTGTTTAAAAAAAATTTTTTTCTTTGCATGTGTTCTTTAAGGGAAAGACAGAAAAAATGCATACCTACACCAGAAAACTTTAGGACGACCAAGGGCAGGAAACTCTGCTGAGGCTCTCGGAGTGACTCGCTGCAATAGCCCTGCGAAGACCACAGAACAAGGTCCGGTCAGAGCTTGCAGCCATAAGTTGCTTCATACCATAAAGTTCCAGAAGCCGCTGCAATGGGAAGTAAAGTGCATTTCATTTCTCTGCAGAACGGAGAGTTTAATTTTTAGCATGCATTCATTAGGTGATACTGTCATGAATGCGCCGACTTTTAGATGCAGCACAATGTCACCAAATTGTTAACTGTGCCGGGCAACACTAAAAACCGGAAGCATTATTCCAAACTATCTCAGCGTAAAGTTAACCACGGCAGAAGCTTCAAGCCATCCTTGCAAATTCAGTACAGAAAGCAAGCCATGTGACCTTGTCGTTGGACGCCATGGTACGTCGAGCTTATAATCACGTGTCACACTGTTTTTGCTGCAATGGCTTGTAGCATCAAAAGTGGTCCAGCTTAAAGAGATACAAAGTATAGACGTTTATGAGCGGGCCCTGGCCAAGTCTTCACTTACATTGCGAGGTAGGTACTCAGACGTTCAAACCGGGATGTTTGCTGCCTGTAACCACGCTACCAGCTTGTGCTCAGCTATTGTTCGAGTTGAGTATATGACCTCGACAGTGCGGTTATTTGACAAGCAGTTTTACAAATGTTAAAAATGACTGACTCACAGAGAGACTGCGTCTCAACGACTAACGACTTGGCATACCTAACTGAATACTGATATATTAACTAAATGCAAAACAATTATCTGGCAGGCATTATATTTTTCAACAGGCTGGGTCGACTCCTCATTTAGTCGAAGGAGTCGATGCGTAATAGGACAATACAAACAAAAATATTCCTTAGAATTCGTTTTGCACCCCCAAATGATGTGTTTTTGAAGGCAATATACACAAGACACTTCACTTAGAAAGTGCCTTAACTGTACAAATGCATACACACAAAGGGCACGCGCCAAGCCTATTCTTCTCAGCTCTGTCCAGGTTAAGCCGAGTTAGAGTATAGAAGTACACGCTCACTGACAGAATGAGAAAGGCAAGGAAGTCTCCGTTGTTCCGCCACCAGCCCGCCTGCTACCTTGAATGACGTTTCAGCGTCTTATGAGCCTCGAGTGAGCACGGTGAAGCACGCACGGTGAAACAATCGAACACAACCTTGGAGGGCTTGCCCGGACACTTCCCCAGGTACAGCCAGACTTGAGACCAGCTGAAAGATAACCGTCCCAGCGAGCAACTCACTAAAGGTGTATCCACACGACGGACCAAATTGCTGTTTTGGTCCGCGGGCGGCGCATCACGTGATTTTACGTCACCGGTTTTCGAGGTCCGCCGGCGGTCCGCGGCCCGCGCTTCTGAGAAATGCCAAGCGACTTTTCTCGCCCGGACCTTGGCGGCGGACCGCGGCGTTTTTAGTATAATTAAAGCGCTAAGTCTGGCAACAAGCTGGCTGTTGACCGCCAACTGTTGAAGACGAAGAAGACGAACCTTTTGTTGTGTGACAAAAGAGTTGACTATGCAGACTAAGATCTTTCCTGCACATCCAGGACTTCATCCAGCATGCCCTTTTCGGTTCACGTAAGTCCTCCTCGTCCTCAATAGTCAACGCCAGGGCCACCGCGGCCAAACGTCTCTTTCGTTCAACCTCATCTTGGCTCCTTACAAATAGCCTCAAAGCAGCTCGTTGCATGCGTTTGGTGGAGCCGTGAGGTCGAGGGTTAGACCGGCCCGTTCGCTCTGTCGTCTGCTCTTTTGGTCCGCCGTGTGGATGCTCATTGCAGCCGGGCGGCCCGCGGGCCGCGCATCACGTGATCAATCGGTCCGCGGCCCGGTCCGTCGTGTGGATACACCTTAAACAACTTTGGACCCACATCACCTGTAACATCATCCCGCCACCCTCACCCACAAGCTCCATTTCAACATCGTCAGCACCTCTCTGGCATCTGTACTCAATGTCGTCCCAACGTCATTAGATGCGGCGCCGCAGGCCTTCAAGAGTATGGGCTCCTTGCCTTTCTGCGGCGCCGCGGTTCTCCTGAACCAAAATAAATATTATTATTATTATTATCCGTTCAAAGTGAGCTGAAAAGTAGAAGCGCGTGCAGGAGGACGCCCAGCCATTTTTTCTGTCATTGGCTATACTACATATTTTTAGTATGACATATTTTTAAGTGAGAAGAAGTATTGGAAATATGCAGTCCACCTTTGACCATTATACAAAATTCTGATAAAGATAACAACAATGTATGCGTATTGCCATCAGGGTGTCGAACCGGTCATTATTTTGGTTCGGTTCGGGTTCGGGTTCAGTAACATTGTATTTTGTTCCGGTTCGGTTCCGGTTTATGGTAGCGCACATAATATCACTCCGGTTACCGGTTTTAATATCGAACGG
>JAZHYW010029749.1:0-24219 GCA_037355805.1 Ixodes ricinus | reverse complement strand
AGCATGGGCGTCTGGTGTCTCAGCTGTAGATGAGAAATTTAGCCAGTGCGCGGTGCAACCGCTGGCCTGGGGTCTTTAACGTGCACCACGCAGCAGTGATACACGACCGCACGCCGGTATACGCGATGCTCATCCCGATCGAAACGGGCAGCGGTGGGGATGAAGTCCATGGGATCCCTGTGTCCTGTAGCGCGAGATTTCGCTCCACATGCTCCGTACTGTAGTGCGGTAATACACTCAACCACCGGTACCCTTATTTTCACAATTGTTGATTTATAGCTTGAAAACACCTTTCTTAGACTCGAAAATTCCAGGATGTGAGTAGCAATTTTCATAACACAGATATATATATCATGGTCCGTTAGGAGCCAGGTGGCTCCCGTGAGAAATAAATAGCCCACGGAATAACAGTCAGCCAGAATAAGAAGAAAAAGAAAAAGATTCCAAGGAGCTATTAAAATGAACAAAACACAAGGCTAAAAAAAAAGAAAAAAGAAAACGAGTAACAACGGATTCGATGATTTCACCTGCCACCGTCAAAAGCCGGAGCCACCGTTTTCCTCTTTCTTTTTTGTTATTTACGCACATATTTGTATACGCGCTAAGGATTGTTAGTAGCACGATGCCAGTTAGGCTAATGACGTAGCACTTACGGGTTTCTCGACAGGGGCATCCTAAAACAAACGGAAAGTAGTTTAGATGACCTTGGAATCAGTGGGCCGTCCTACGGCCTTATTAGAAGGTTACAAAAGTACCGCTCTCGTGACTTTTTTTTTATTTCTTTCTTGTTTTTGATGCAATGGTTCTGGTGTCGGAAAACAAACCCGAAGAAACCGTCGTAATTAGTACTGAAAGAAACCGCGGCCGCCAACACGATTGCAAATGGGATTAGTGTGCGACGCCTCGAAGCTGTTAATTTTGGTCTTCTCTTCGTAATGTTCATTACGTAATTAGGTGAACATAAGCAGAAACATGGAAATCCTCTAATGGGGCCGGGGAGATTAGGTTGTTAGTAAATAATTAACGGGAAGTAACTAGGGAGAACTCGCGAAGGATAGCTAAAACAGTTGGGAAGTTCGATCGAGAGTTGGTGGACCATAGTTCCGAAATTGGGTCACTGACAACTTACGACAACGCGGAGCGTGGGCAATTAGATTGGCTTCTTAATTTATTTTTTGGTGTCATTATCGCCTAATGCTGCAGTCACATTGGCTAAGGAGAGTTTTTAAAGTCGACAGTGACCGTAGTTAACATTAAAACAAAATACCGAGACTAGCAACGATAGTTATTTTAAGTTGTATCGAAAGCTCGACTGGGGTTTCGAAGTGGGGCTCGAAGTACAATTATACTCTATCTTAGGAGTTGTGTGCAGCAAAGGCAAAGGCATTGGTGCGGGCACGTGGCTTTCATATGTGCTTTAATTCTTTTCGCAAGTGCTCGTGAAAGGAAAACAAATATGAAAGCCAGGCCCTCGCGGCTGTGCTTTTGCCTCTGCTGCACGCAACTCATGAGATGCAGTATAAATGGTTATTCTGTTCGTTTAAACACACACAAAAAAAAGAACAAAAACATTTTTGGCGGGTTTAGTACTTAAGGCATTTCTTTTAGGTGTCGTGTCTTAAAATATTTCACTACGAAGGCTAAAGCAAAGGTGCGGACAGATAGAGCCTCCGGTTGCTTCGGTCGCACCCGAAACCTGCCAGAACGTCACAATATTTTCAATATATCAAGATATAATTGAACCTGTTTGTGTACTTACAATAATGTTTTTTTATCAAGTTTGTCACGCAAAATACGTGTTTATTACACAAAAAGGCACATTAAGGACAGCACAAAATTAAACTCACGAATGCAAACGGCATCGTGAGGCATCGAACAGAGCCCTTTAGAAAGGTAGAGGGAGCGCCTCACCCACCGAGCGGTTGCCACGCGAACCTCTCCTGTCACGGCCGGGTGACGAACCCGAACGGAAGGGAAAAGCAGCGCGCAAGGAAAATCCACGCGTCTTCTTCCCGAAGGAAGGGGAGATTCAACAAAGGCGGTTTCTTTTCCACACCCAAGAACGGTGCCACAAAACCCCGCACAAAAAGGCTTCACCCACTTTCCGAATCTTTACACTGCCGGACCCCCCCCCCCCGTTCTTGCTGTCCCTCCAGCGACAAATAAACGAGAAAATAAATAAATACAAAGAGAGACCGACTGGAATCGAGACGAGCCACGTGAACTCGTGTTTTCTGAGTAGCGCGGCGTCCGATCGCGAGGCCACGCGGTGCGCTCCTCCGAGTCCCTGGATCAGACTTGTGCGGTACCCACTAAAAGTAATCAAATTACTCGTAATCGATTGCTTTTTATAGTAATTTTGTAATCATTTGTTTACTTTTATTACGAAATAATCGCGAGAGTAACATGATTACCTTTGGAAGCACTGAAATCACTTGTAAGTTGCAACTGATTACTTTTTTCCCCCTCCCCTTTTAATGGTGCCCTCCGTTTCTACAAGCTTCCCACCAAGGAATCCTCGAAGCACGCCTTCGACAGAACGACGGCCTGAGAAAATAAGTGGCTCGTAATTCCGTGAGTCAAAGAATGGAATAATGGAGAGTACGAGAGGCCCATTTTCAAACCGGTAGAAAAATCTGCCGAAAATCTGAAGGAAGCGAAAAAGTAACGATGACCTTATCGAATAATGGTCAATTAGGTTTTCTGTCAAGGAATCAGTTAAGCTAATTGAATACTTTTTAACCCAAAGTAATTTCAATTGGAATCGATTACTTTTTTCGAGTAACGTGTACGAGGATCTTGGTTGGTTCGCGTGACTCAACGTTTCCCGCAGTCCACCGTAAAACACAACAAATGTTTTTTTTTTTCTAATTTCTAGGTGTTTTTTAAGTTTTTTAGGTGACAGGTCCCACGCAGACGTACTGCGAGTCGACTACGTAGTAGCAGAGACCGCGGGACCTCCCCCTCCGGGAATAATACGCTCCCTGATGGGGAAGCGCGACCGAGGCGACCCCTAGGGGAGCGGGGAAGAGTCTCCGACTCGAAGGTCGTCGCTGCAAGACGAAGGTTTCTTTTCAGCGAGGTAAGAAAAGAGGCGGGGAGGGGGCACGCGGGGAGGGGCCCCTTTAAAAATGGCGGCCACGGCTGGCACGGCCATGTGTGTCGGAGGAAACCAGCTGGACTGGTGCGGTACGGGCATCGGGGCTCGCATCCGACAGCTGCCGCCGGTTGTGTGGACAGTGGGTCCAGTGTCCGAGACTCGGAGGAGGGCGGCAAAGACGCTCGCAGGGTGTGGCTGCGACAAGCTGTCGTCGCGTGGCACAACTGCACGGGCTGCTTGCTGCGGGGTGCCAAGGTCCCGAACTTCGGGTCCTCTTCACCGCGTCGACGCGTAAAGACACCGCTGCTGGCGCAGTCGGATCGGAATCTGAGCTGTGAGATCGAGCATGACGGAAGCACGTGCTAAGTCTCACAGCGCAGTTTTTGATCACCAGTAGCTGATCAAAGTCTGCGCTGCTAAGTGTCACAGCGCAGGCTGCTTTTATGGGTCGAAGCTACGACTGGGCGTCGATTAAAAAGTTTAACCCGATTAATCGCCACCCTTTAATCAACGAATTAATCGATGAATCGGTCTCGTTCATTTCCACGCATAATATTTTTTTTAAACGTCAAAATTACTTTTTTTGTTTTTTGCCTTTGCTGCCGAGGGTTTTTAACCAAATTCTATAATTTAAAGCGAGTAGAACCGCCGAAAACCGGGATTGTTTGTATCGACCCGAGCGCCCCATATGCCGCGGAGCTGACCTCACTGCGCCACATCTCCGAAACCTGATGCTTTCTCCACGCGGTGGGTAACGCTTTATTTACACCATGCTTCCGGACGACGGTGGAAAAAAAAAACTAAAAAAAAACGAGACAATTGCGAGACTATTTTAGTTCGAGAAAGATTGCATTCATTACAGAACTTCAAAAAGGTTCTAAGGATGTAAACAACCCGCGGCTTATACGGAAACGATGCTTTGCCTATTCTTTACCCTCTGGAACGTTCCGACGACTTCATCCGTACACGTCGATGTCGTAACTCGAATGCGTTCAGACGTAACGTCACAGCTAAGTCAAACAGACTTCCTAAAATCTCGCCGCCCTGTCATACGTCGTTCGCACTGAGGGGTACGGATGAATCCTGCAACCCATTCAATTCCTCGCGGCTATTGGCAAGGTGATAAAACTATATAGCGGGTACCTTGTATCTTGTGTTCCACAGAGCTCGCTGTTTACCCGACACAAGGCCTGCAGGCTGAATTCTTTACTTCATCTTTCGATCGAGAGTGGCTCGCAGATTTGACAGCAATCGGTTGGGACTCACGTTCAGCTGGTGGCTCACTGTTTGAACACCAGCCTGAGCCGAACGTAAAAACAAATAATTCGTGTTGTTGTTGTTCCGTGTATGGGTTTAGCTATCAATATAACTGCTATAGGGTCGCGACTGTTAGAACTTGGATCTTCTCCGCGAAAGCCATGTTCAGAACATCGCCGAAGATGATGCCGCCAGTCACCTCCAGTTTCCAGAGATGGCACACTGTCGCAGGCAGCCGCCTGTCGACCACGGCGGCACCGCACAAGGGATCGGACATCCGCGAGCTCTTTTAGGGCTGCAGGATGAAGGGTGGAAGGGGAGGGGGGCCTTTCAGACAAGGCCACAGAAGGTCGCATGCATCGGGGTCCGAACCCACCGGAAACCGGGGTTCCAGAACACTTATTTCTGGAAAGGTCCCGACCGCGGACGAAGGACTGGGTCACTCGGTTTCGGGGACTCCCAAGGCGGCCGGGGTCATCGGAGGACACTCCTGTGTCACTACTTCTGTGCTCGCTCTGATCGCCTTTCGTTCCCCCCCCCCCTCCCTCTCTCTGTCTCTTTGTTGACCTCTTCCTTTTTCCCTATGTGTCCCCTTTTAATGCCATCTTCCCCTTTTCATACGCGTCCCGCTTGGGCTATTTCCAGGGAGAACTGGTTCGGCCACAGCTGATTCTCCCTGCTGCGGAGCTCTTCTTTGGTCTCCTGGGTGCTCTTTTGCGCCCCGCCCGGTGAAAGAAGCGGGAACGGATGCTGTTCACAAAGCCCCGCTGTGTACAGACCTTCCCAACGCTCGTCGCCCAGGCGAAAAACACCGTGCCACTGTGGTATGGACGCGGACGCAGCGACTCAGATTGAGTCGAAGATAGCTGCCGGGCATACGTTCCATGGCACAGGAGACACAAGGTGGGCGGCGAGCAGAGAGCGATGATCAAAATGGACTAGCAAAAACACCTAAAAAAAACAACGTTATTAGGTGTATTTGATTCGATATCCGGAGGTTTTATAATCAGATGTTAGTTCCCCTTTCGCAAACCTATTAGATTAACTGATGTCAAGTATCAACGAGATAAAAATTATCTCCTGCCAAATTACATTTTTGTATTATCATTTTTTTTTAGCTGACACGTTTTATTAGTTTTTGTTTTGTAAACGGCCAGGCTCAAAGCCGTCCCGAAGACCAATACAAGTGAGGCAAATCTGGGAGTGTCGATCAAAAGGCATTCGAAAAAACTAGACGCGTTTTCATACGAAACATCGTGGGAGCAGAACGCCCACAATTAATGGCGCCGTAGACATCCCATTAGTGCCTTCAGATTGAGTGACGCATACGCCTTCATCCCTAAAGCCGCCGTCACACATGGTCATACATCGTACAAAGGACACAGTGTCCCTGCAGACATGTAGGACAGAATATGCAGATACGCTTCCATCATGTTAGTAGCGCTTTGTACTTATGTATGTTTCGAACATGGACAGTTCTTCTATGTCCATTGTAACAAAACAGTCATAAAAAGAAAAAAACACGCCTTATATAGTGTTTGCAGACTGCCTTCGGTATCATGTATTACCAGTGTGATTGCAGCTTTAGAGAAGGAAAGAAAAAGAGTCAGATAGTGAAGAGAACTAATGATGATCTTCTGGCGTCAGAATACATTTCCGACATGCAAATTAGAGCGCTCAGCACTGCGTGTCGAAGGAACAACAGCTAGGAAAATACAGGCAAAGAAAGTGCAGGGCTCCAAATGACAGCTGGCACTATCGCCGATGAGTCAGCGCTTATACCAGTCGAGGTAAGATGGATCCGATCGGAAACACCCCGCGTTCCGACGCAAGAGCCCAAATCGTTCCAGCAGCCCCGAGGGCGTTATGCATAACGAGCCCCGGAGACCAGCCCCGGAGTCGAAACGTTGGAAGGAGGAGTCGCTAACAAGCATGACTAAGCAGTTTAAGAGGAAGGACCGGTCGCCCCCAGAGCGTGGGACCACGTAGTCCCACCGAAAGCAGAACGACGATGCGGCAGATGATAGCAGACGACGCCGTGCCGCCACCGCGACTCCAAGCAGACGCCCTAAAAACAAAACGGTAGCAGGCGACGGCGACCAACCAGGTCCGGGGCGGCGTGACTTTTCGCATGATCGCCTTTCTGGCCGTTCGTCTTGCCTAGGTGGCGCTGCTAAGAGGTCGGCGACCTTAGCCGACAAACTTAACCCTGCGTACGGACAAGCCGCTCGCGCGTCGCGGTTCAACGGTCAGTGTGTGTCTTTGCCGAGCCATTCTTCGAGTCAAGCCAAGCGCGCCAAAGGTGGCCCTCGCAGCACGGGCAGCGCCGAAATGGTCTCGGAGCGCGAGGATCGTCGTTGGGTGTGTCTCCCTCTGGCGGCTGCGACGAGCACGACGGTTGGGGGATAACCTCTAACGAGGCCCCCTTTGTTCTGTCTCGCTGACTCTTCCAACTCGGTCTCGCGGTGCAAGTCCGCCGTTTCTCGAGCAGCGCTGTGGCTAAAGGTCGAGCTGCAGCAGGAGTGTCGCGGTTCGTCGCGTTCTTGGGTCTTTCGTCGCTGAGCGAATTCGGGTGGGTGCAGGGTTTCGGGTGCCGTTGGGAACTGACGGACGCGGGAGTCTAACCAAGCGGATCGTTTAATTAGCATAAGTGTAGAGCTGTTTAGTGGCGCGGAAGCTTTGTCTCGCGGAACCGGACACGCCGTTGGTATACACGCCATCACCCCAGCGGGTATCTGCGAGATGTCTCCAGCGGTCGGTTCGCCGGTACCTGTGCCATCTTGCGTCTCACGAATCGCGCATCAAAATGTCCGATCAATGTCGATGCAGAGACGTCGATCGGACATTTTGTCATTATGTCTGCGAACACCGAGTCTCTTGTATGATGTGTGAGCGGGGTGACTTCGTCTTAATTAACCGATCTGCGCACGTGTAAGATAAAACTGACGACATCAGCATTTGTTTTACAGCGAAGCTGTTTATGGTTAGGGTTCCGTGAATTTTTCGTGTGCGTCAACAAAAACTATGGTTGAATTCGATGCAAAATTGCTTCAATCTATGCAAAAGCTTATGCGACTCATCACTTGAATATGCATTTTCAGTAGATTAGTTTTCAATAGGCGCCATTTTCAAGATCGGTAGACTCTCAGGTAGATGATAAAGGTTTCTCAACCCGATTTGCCGCTGTGCGACCCGCGTCGGCCATGTCTCGCTCGCACCGCCCTCTCTTCGTCGTCGTTCCAAGCGCTTGCGTGCCTAGTTTCCTTTCCTTCCGCTCCCGGGGTGGCGGTCCCGTCGCGCGTGTCTAGTTTCCTCCGGCTCCTCGGGGCGGCGATAGTTCGTACCTTTGTTCAAAATGCTGTGTCACGTCTGCATCGTGTGCTAAACAGCTTCGTTGGTCATCCACCTATCACAGAGTGGAATGGCTCATGATTTTTGTTTCTCGGTTCTCTTCGTCACTTGACGAGAGTAAAGATTGATCGTCATATGGGTTTATGACTTTATTAATTGACTGACTGGCATCGTGCGGCACGCGGGAATTAATCGCGGCACTGTGTACCATGATAGGCTGAGCGATTTCTACTCGCGAAACATAGGAGCTGGAGGTTCATATTTACGAACGGCCTACACGGCCCAGACCAACACCGCTTAAAATAATCGAAGTCTGTGCACTAGAATTGTGACGTCATCACAGTGAGATCGCCCGAAGACGCTGACTGGACACGAGCGTTGCGTCAGGGTTCGGCTGGGCCTCGTCTCCCATCAAGGCGTGAAAGAATGTTCGGCATTAAGCTCGGGTTCAAATACATCATAAAAATAAGTACCAGCAGAGTTTATCCTAACTGTTGGGGCGATGCCTTTAAAATGTGCAAAGAAGAACAAATACCTCGGCGGTCTTTTGAAACCGAATCTGAACTGAAATGGACACAGGAAATATTTCCAATAAAGCGCTAAGAAAAAGAAAAGAAAAACACTTTGGACAGTTAGACGGAACTTAAAATTTGACGGTCCAGAGCTCAAATTAACGGCAAATAACCCAACTAGCACAGCATGTCGGCCAGCACTGGGCATACGTCAACCAGTACCGGGGACTGGACGGCGGAGCCTGGAAACGCAACGAAGCCACCGGTCTTCAAACAATAGGGCGCCCTATTGTTTGAAGACCGGTAACTTCGTTGCGTTTCCTAAAATGTTATTTTTTTCATTGTTTTTCCGCGGGTAAGTTCGCTCTCTGCAAATATTATGGAAAAATGCACCACCTGTGGGCAACGCTGCAGAAAATCGTAGCGCGATAGGTAAAGAAACAGACTTTTTCGGTCGATTTAAAGAGCCTGGCCGCTATTTGAGACACCGTGTAGAACGAAACACAACAAATTTATTGTACCTTATCGCTTTAATACTAACTTTAAAAAAACCAACTATTTATTGTTGTTAGTAAATGTGTCGATCAATGGAACTGCCTAACCATGCGTATGCTCTTAAATAGTCTAAATGTGTGTGGTTTTATTGACGACGTTTTTAATAATTAAGTATGCTTGTATTCTTAAAATGCCCACCAACGTGCTTTGACCTAGCGGTTTGCAGTATGTTAAAATATAATTAATAAATATAAAAGGAAGATTCAATGGTGGATCCTTAGGTAACGTGTTAGCATGACCCTTAGGAATCGCCGCACACGTCCCACTTTGGGAAACGCTAACGCTGACCCCTTCAGTTTTCTGTTCTGGCATTCTCCTTCACTTCCTCTACTTATTGCTGCCTCTCTTTAGCTTCGTTACGTGTTCGGTGTTAGCGTTTCCCAAAAGTGGACGTGTGTGGCGTTTTCCAAGGGTCATGCTAACGCACTCCCTGAGGATCCATTAATGGATCCTCCTCCAATTTGTTTTTTCCGGCGAAGCGGGCTCGCCACGCACAAAAGCGTCGGCTTGCCACATCTTGCGCCACAGTTCGGCAAGTCGAACGAGGCACTGATTCCGCTCCTGCGTCTTGTTCGCCCGCCTTGCACGCTAGCAGCGGCATCCGCTACCCGACGCTGCTGCAAGTTCAAACTCGCCCCAGCATCCGGGCGCGCATTGGCTTCCGCCCCGTGACGTCACTTCTCGTTTACCTCGCCGCGCCGCGCGCGCATTGGCTCCCGCTCTGTGACGTCGCCTCCCTCTCGTCTTTGACCTTCACTACTCTTCTCTTCGCTAGGCGGCGCGCTTCCATTTCCACTGTTTTGTCCCCAGACGGACGCCGTTTGCGGACGCCGTCAGCTTTCCCTCTCATGTGGGTTCTAAAATGCTTACGCATTAATAAATTCCAGAGTTGGCGCCATGCGACTGTGATGACGCTACCTGGCGGAAGAGGAGAATGCTCGCGGGCCTCGATTGTTCCCGCGGGTGTTCCCCAGACCCGCCGTAAGACGTTCCCGAATCGACGGGCTAACCACCGCCTTTGCGGTCGCGGTCTCGCAGGACGCCCCGCGGCACATATTCTATATAAACATCGCGGGCGGCGCGCGTGCACGCCGAGACACGCGAGGGATCCGTGCCACGGGATCGCACTCAAAGCTCTCGCCCTGTTCTCGGAGTCAGGGTGGTCCCCTCCCTCCCTGTCCGTGCGCTCCTGAATTTCAAGTCATAGTGCATCCAGCGAGGGTTCTTCAGAGGCATCCCGTGTCCTCGCGAAGGAAACGTTGATGCACGTGCGTGCGGGAGGAACGACAGCGAAGTCTACTCCGTGTCAAAATAAACCCCTTAATCTCTTTTTTTTTTTTTTTTTTGGAAAGTATGGTTGGATATTTTTAGGTCGCGTTTCGGTTGGGCGTCCTGTTCGCCCACGGTGATTAAAGTTGCGGAATAAGATAGCAAAAAGAGTCAAAAGGAAATGAATAGAGTGTTTTCTTTATAGGGCGCCGAAGGCGTGAGTTTAACCAAAGCTTTCGTTGATTAAGAAAAAAAACACGTTTGAGTTCTTTCGAGTTACACTGCTCGCTACACATCGTAGACATGACATCGTGTTTCCTGCCGACATGGATGACAACATTGTCTACGGACACGACTCACGCATGTTGGAATCATGTTTTGCTTCATTCATGCTTCGAATATGTCTCTGCAGATGGCTTCTGCATGACCAGCGTGACAGGGCTGTCATACGAGGAAGACTCAGACGGTGTCTCCACGCTGTCTTTTGTTATGATGGATTAGCAGCCTGACCGCGACTTGAATAGCGAACGTGCCCCGAACTTTAAACGCACGCAGACTACATAAATAACAGACTACATAAATAACAAAAAGTTTGGTTCAAAAAATGTAGAAGAAAAAAAAAGGCAAATACATAAATCACAAAAAGATGACAGTACAATAAATAAATATATATAGATAAAAAGAAAAACAACAGCAAACACGACGAACGAGAGAAACGAGAGAAAGTAGGAGGCACCCGGCACGACGTTTTCTTTTGCGATGGGATGTTAATTTTAGCCGAGGGAAATGCGGCTTCCTCCGCGGTTTTCCCCGCGATCGCGAGCGCGTTTACCTCCGAATCCCTTGGCGCCTAAGAACCAACTTCACACTCGAGTCGACCATTGTCACCGACAGCTTAAAGGGCGACTCCGGTCAATATTTTCAAATTTGGGATTACGTCGGTTTTCAGCTCAGGCAGTGTCCCTGAATTCTGATGCAATAATAATACTAATAAAATATTTGAAACTGTTTTATTTGAATGTTAGATCGGCTAGGTCAAAGTCCGACGATCATACGTTTCTTTTTGATTCATTTAAATGCTCGTATGACGTGACAATGTTCACCGAAACTTGGTACCCAGATGAAACCGATACTATTTTCATTCTCCCCCAGAATCAGCATTTTTATCAAAATCGTCCTTCTGGACCAGGGTGGGAGGGTGGGGAGGGGAAGGGGATCGGTGGCATCTGTTACGAGTGACGGTTTTGAGATATGTTTCAGAGTACACGTCCGTTACAGAAGATTATGAAATTATTTGTATAAAACGTAATGTTGAACTTTTTGCTGTTTTATATCGTCCGCGATATTTGGCTTTTTTGGAAAAAGTTGTTGTGCTTCGCAAACGAAAGCAAATGTTTTATTTTCCTTGCTGGAGATATAAATATATTTGTTAGAAGATGCCCCAAACACTATTGATTTGTTAATATTACTAACAACAAACAGCTTCCTGCACACGAAATTTTTTTATCATTTTTACTTTGGCGAAGAAGGAAGAGCAACGGAGCTGTACTATGTGCCGCCATCTATGAACGACGGTGGCAACCAGACAGCTGGCAAGCCGGTCGTCTGGTTGTCGCCGTCGCTCATAGATGGCGGTAGCTATCCAGAGCGTTGTGTCGAGATTTATTTGTCCACGGACGCGAAACTGTAGAAAACTATGTTAAAAAAAAAATAGTGAAACCGAAGAGAATTTTTATTAGCAATCCACCGAAAATGAGCGTCACATGGGACTCAGGTTTTATTTTTCAGCTTTCAGATTTAAAACAAAAAAAGCCAGTACTACGAATCCGGACATTACCAGCCTTGGCAAATTCCTAAATCTAGAACTAATTGTGGAATGCATAGATTAGTTCACACTTTGCCTCGTTTATTAAACGACTATTTCATACTCAATGTAGACATAACCGAACTTTCAAATAGCTACATATTCAAAATGTTCATTTTACTTTTTTCATTGATAATGTGTTTGACTTTGTTCTTTTATCTTGATGCCTGTCTTGCTCCGTCGTGGCCGCTGAAGAGGGGGGGGGGGCGGAGCTTCGTCAAGCTGCATTTGTGCAGCTTTTTCTTCAGCCCCTATTCACAGCATCTAATTCTGGTGAAAAATCAAAATTGTATTGTATCGTATCGTAGCTGTATTTGACACGTTTTTTTCACTCGGGCAGTCCAAACCTTTGGGTAAAAATAAATTAATTGAATTGGATTTCTCAGGATAACTGAATGACTGCAGACATGGGACCGAGTACAGTGTATAGTTTCTTTAAATTCATAAAGAAACAGATCGAGCGAATGTTTATACCGCAAAAATGATTCCCCCATATAATCAAGAGTGACTGTTTTGGATTTGTTATGAAGGCAGAGCACGATGCTTTCAAGAAACACACACAGTGACTCCTTGCGTCGACTATATTTGCCTTCTTCTTTAAGATCACAAAGGCGTGATCACACATATACCTCGCGCTTCTTACTGCGCCACTTTCACTTCAGCAAACTTACGCTGTCATAAATAATTGGCCTCTCAACCCTCGTGTGTCTTCGCGACATCTACATACTCAATGCAGACGTTGATTCCTTTCCTCACGCGTATCGGTACGCCGAAGGGCAAATAGTCATAACATGCTATAAAATCAAGTGCAGAAGTTGTGCACATAATGCATGTTATGCAGTTAGGAAATAAAAATAGGTATCAAACAACACTTCAAAAAGCGAGGGAAAAAAAAGCGCGGTAAAACCCTACGAAAAACACGAATACAACGCCTTCGTCAGGGCGCGGAGTGGAGACAGGAGCGACGATCTGAAGCCACCTTATGGCGGCCGCGTCACGTGATTCCAAGATGGCAGCGCCCATGCGACGGAGAGTGAAAAGGTCCCATCGCACCTCTTTCCACTTTAGCAGAGCGAACGCCGAAGAGGAAGTCGCCTCCTCTCCAGCCCTCGCTTCGCTAAATCGGGGACAACTTTTCTCGGCATTTCCGAGGAAAGGAGGAGAGAGTGCGCACAGTTTTAATCATGGCTCTAGAGAGGAGAGGGGTTCGTACCTTTGACTGCATTGCCAAGAAAAGCTGTCCCCGATTATAGAGTGGAAAGAGCTAGCAGGAGCTTCCCCTAAAATCTTAACCTGTCACCAACTATGGACGAGGCTATGCGGAGTGTAAGTTTGTCTGCTTCTTTTGCAGGTGTTGTCGTGACGTCAGACCACCAAGCTCTGATTGGTTCTGAATGAAGGATAGTGGGTAGGCGACGAGGCAACTTGCTTTGAGGTCTACCCACTATCCTTCTTCGATCAGAGCCAATCGGAGCTCGGCATTCTGACGTCAAAACAACCCCTGCAGAAGAAGCAGACGAACTTGCTCTCCGCATAGCAGTCGTATACTGCATTGGCTAAATCGCTCGTTTATAGCGTGGAACAGTTTCTCCGTACTCGGCAGACAAAAACTCGCGCTGTCTAAACACCTACGCTATAGTTTGGAACCCTTCGTGGTGTCGGCAAACATCGAGTTGATGTTTGTCGCGCTGGTGGGACCGTTAACGCTTTGGGACTCGGGAAAGTTTCTTCATCCCTAGCGTCGGGTGACAACGTTTCACCGTCAGACTTTCACGGTTCTCATTACGAAGAATAAAATTACTCATAATCGATTAATTTTTGGAGTAAGTTTGTGATCATTCGAATACGTTTAATAGGAAGTAATCTCAAGAGTAATCTGATTACTTTTGGAAATTCCAAAGCTAAATGTAACCGTTACTATTTTCGGCTTCCTTTTCTAATGGTGTTCTTTGTTTCTACATTTTTACGAAGGAATTCTCGAACCCAGTCTCCAACAGGAGAATGGTTTACCGAAATTGGTGCATTAAAACGATATGTTGGTTATAATTCGGTGATCCCCATTCACTAATGGACGATACGAAATACGCGTTTTCAAACCGCTAGAAAAATTCTGTCGTTTTGAAAATCGGCAGAGATCGGAAAAGCAGCGGTTACCTTTTCAAGTAACTGCCAACTACTTTTCTTCTCAGGTAATCTAATTAAATACTTTTTAGCCGAGAGTAATTGTAATTGTAATTTATTACTTTTTTCGAGTGACATGTACGAGACTGTTCACCGTCTCGGAACAATGGCAGACGTACACCCAAGCAAATGATACCATATTCTTGATAAGAAAAAAAAAAAAAACGATAGCATTTTATTTATAGCTCGTTCGAATGTTAAAGACGCTTTTGCAGCAGCTGCGAATGGGCATCGCCGTAACCGACGTCTAGTTTTTGTTTCCTCTTATTCCGCTCGCTTCACTTTATCATCACCAAAGCAGGGCAGGTTATTGATATTTTAGATTCTACCATGTCCTTCTCTCTAGCATTGACCATTGTGGAGGCGGCTCGCCAACGCTCGCTTCAGTGGCTCGGCACCTGGATAAGACGAGAGAAGGTGAGCAATGGCGTCTGTAACCTGGCATGTGGGAAAAGCGTCTACAAATCGCAACGAGTGTAAAACATGCGAGGAAAAAACACCGAAAAACATTTCGCCACAACCCTATCCAACACGAGACAATTTCGAGGTTCATGGGTGTACCGATTTGTAGAAGTCGCCGGCAGATGGAGTTCCGTCGCTCCCTAGTCTAAGATTCGTCAAAGGTGGGAGTCCATTGCTTTTATACAGTGTGTACTTGAACTCCCGTCTGCTAACCAATGTCTGGTCTCCCGGAGGTGTGAGGCGACGTGCGTGTCTATTCGCCGACCACACCCAACTTTCCCGAGAAGCGGAATTCGTCGGTCGATATCCAACGTTGCCTCTTCGCGCAGACGGAATCGAGGCGCTCGCCATCCTTACACCAACATAAAAATTGGGAAGTGAAAGGAGACGCCATCAAAAGTTGGAAATAGAAAAAATCACACCCTCGGATTTGTTAATTTTCGCGCTTCCCATACTATCCCTTTCCCTTCTTTGTTTTCCTCTCTATCGTTGAGGAGAGAAGCAGCCTCCACACGAGCTGCAGGTGGGCCACAGACGGGACAAAGCAACACTATCTAGAATGATCAAAGCCGATGCACTGAGATAATAGACGCTACTTTGGAGGGGTTGGTTACGATAGAAGACACGACAGAGTGTTTTATCATCGCTGAACCAATCATAATAAGAAAAAGGCCCAGTGAGTCGCGCTTTCGACGTTGCTTGATCGATCCCATTAACCATTAGCTGGTGAATCTCTCTTTCGTTCTCTATGCTTCGAAAGTTCGAGGTTGACAATGGGATCTGTACCTTCCCTTTTGGCAAACTCCGGGTTTACATTCGGTCTGTATATACGATTTTAGAAAGGTTCAACCAACGTACCTTGTTGTGTTCGATGGGTGAAGGACATTCCCAGCTGTAGAGTTCGACTGATGTGTTCAGCGATAGGCGTTGCTATACTGTCATACCGTTTGGTTGTTTGTCGGGTTGACCATCTGCCTTTGTCGCAATTAAAGCATACTCAGGTTGGAATTAAGACGAGGCTCTTTAAACGGTGTGGTACATGATACTCCTCAAAACTAACAAAATATCGTTACTCGTTACTTCACCTTAAAAGTAACTAAGTACGTTACTCGTTCCTTTTCTGAAAAAGTAACTGAATACGCTACCAGTTACCAAAAAAGTAACTTGGTAGAAAGTGACTGGTTACTATAGTAACGCGTTACGTACATGTCTGGTTACTTCCAACAACATCTTGAATAAAGGCTAACGAAATACAACGAAGCCGTTACCTAAATGTGTAAGGAAATTACTTAACAATTACTCCAGCAAATATGCCATTATTCCGTTATAAAATTACTGACAAATGTAAGGGATTACAAGTGATTTCGTCACTTGTAACGGATTACGTACGAGTCTGCCCAAAAGCATTATTTGTTCCTCCGACAGCCAAATCTTGTAAGAACTACTTCGTGCAGCGCACGAAAAATGCGCAAAACTTCATTTCTTCTTGATGTGACAACGAGTATGCAGAGATCAAGTCGTCTGCTTTCTGCGCAGGAGTTGCTGTGACGTCAGAACGATGCCGAGCCATGATTGGCTGTAATTGAAAGGACCACTATTTTCTTTGTTCAATCAACCAATAAGGGCACGGCGTCCTTCTGACATCATCGCAACCCCAAGAAGCAGACGAACTTTCGCTCCGCATAGGTAGCGTTGACTCAAATCAGACTAAACGACACGGCCTGTCACAAAAGCAAAGTCACGTCACTGGTGATGACGGATCACGTCACTGGTGAACCACCACCATTCCGAGTTGATAAAGGCAACCGCGACCAGTGATTGGTCGGTCGACAGATGGTGAAACCAAGTTAACGCAGAAGGACAGGTGGTGTCATATCTGTTGTGACAAAGGCTGCTAGCTTTGGGTCTACCCCTATAATCGTTCCAACCAGAGCTCGGCGTTCGGACTTGCCCACGCGCTCTCGTCTACCCCTTCTCTCATTTTATCGGCTCCTAGATTTTAATCGTACTTTTGTTCCCCAACCCCATAATACGTCACATTTCAACGTGGGAACCGTCACACGAAAACGGTCTGTTGCAACACCAGATCAGCAGGGGAGAACCTTCGCCATCAGCACGCGCTCTTTATTCTTCCGTTGTACTTTGACTGCGCGCTCTCGCAGAGACGCCCACGTGTTATCGCGGGAGGAAAGCTCGCGTTGGAGGCGGAGCCGCCTATCGCAGAACTAAAGGCCGGTTCTCACATGCAGCGAAGCGCTGGATGTAGCGCTGCTCACGTGTCGTCAGCTACTTATCGTCCTGCCATGCATGAACAACAGTTTTGACGGTGCGATACAACGCTGGTGAACTCTCCCATGAGCACGCGCTTGGCGCGAGGTCAGCGCTATAGGCTTGTAGCGCTCCACTGCATGTGTGAACAGGCTTTAAAGCAGCCGTCCCACTGCTCGTGTGCACACAAGAGACGCGATGTTCGCAGCACACACGATGACACTGCAGAATTATCTGCACGCGCCTTGAGCACGTTCATATATATATGTCTGCTTCATGCACATGTCTATGCTTCGAATTATTCCAGACCGTTTTCCTATGACCAATGTGACGTGACCTCACACAAGTGGAAAAAAAAAAACGAACCACAGACAGTGTCTGCCAGAGTGTATTTTGCGTGATGTATTAGTGACGTGTGCGCGGCCTCGCGTTGCAATTAATGGACTACACAATCGTCGGGACTGGAGCCCTCGCGCTCTTTTTTTATTCACGGCGTCCCAGAAGTGTGCACACACCGTGCGGACTATTTTGCCCAGGCAAACGAGCGACAAAAAGACTGTTCCCAGACTGGCCCAGTAGATTATTGTGAACTTAATCTTCCTCGGCCGTCACCAACTGCCACGAGTGCGAACATATACAAAGCCGTATGTGCCGTGTCGGCAACCAGTGCTGATTTTTATAGACGGGGTCACACCTCATACAAAAACAGCCTGCAAATACGAGTCACCGTATTATACGGGGTTCGAATGCCGCGTTCCCAAGTGTTTTCTTCCCCCGAACTCATTTCCATGCGGCGTTCGAAGCACGGGCCTCGCGGTGACTCGCTTTCTAATCTGTATGCAGACTGCCTTTTGTATGACGTATAAGCTGTGTGACCCCAGCTTTAGTGTACGTGGGGAGAAACAGACATATAGGGGGAACCAACCCCATTATAGCGACCTAGTGCACTATTAAGGGGTCTAGACACGACGAGACACTAATTATTCTCCGCTCAGAGCATTGCAGCTTCTGACCACAAACTTGCTGATCACGTGCGCGAGAACAATGGTGGTATAGAATGGACTGCAAACCGGAGCGGGAGCGGACGTCAGTTCGTCGGAAAGCTCGACAAACCTGGAGCAGAGACCTTCTATAGACGATTCAGCATGCAAGTTAGGTCGCAAAAAGCAGTGAAACGTGCGAGCTGTCTTGAGCGGCACCCGTACTTTAAAGAATGACAGAACATCACTGAAGGACGAAGAGGGGAAGATCGCCTTGTACCTCTCTTCGCCTTCCAGTGATGTTCTGCCCATCTTGAAGCGCTAGTGCCACTCAAAACATTTCGCACTCTTTAGTGTTTTTTCACCCTAAGCCTACCGAATCGTTTCGAAAATCTTTGTTTTAGATTTGCTCAGTTTTACGCAGAACTGATGTTCACACCCACTCCGGTTTGCAGTCCATGCTATATATGGCCATTGTTCTCGTGCACGTGGTCAGAAAAACTTGTGTAGCGCTGCTCCAAATGTACACAGAACGACGCCCTTTGGCATAGCGAGACACGAAGGCCCCTGCCTACGACTGCTGTGCGGGCCTCAGCGTGCTGCCTTCTCTTCTATAATGCTACAAAACTAGTCCAGGAATTGTGGATCGCACCTCGTAATCTCATTGAAGAGTTTCTTTTGGAGAAGTAACCGTAATTGAAACATGTTCCCTGTATTCGATAACGTGTACAAGTTATCTAACCAAGTACCCTTGATTTCAGAGAATTCCATTCTTTTTTTATTTTATTTTTTATTCCTAAAGCATACGGGACAGTCTGTCTCCCCTCCCTCCAACCAACGTCAGAAAGCGAACGCGTTGGCCGTGAATTCCAGCTGCGGGCTTCCTTGACGCTTTTTGTTTCTTCTTTTCCTGGAAACCGCGACAGTCGCGGTGTCATCGATCTCGCGGACAAAGGGCCGAGCTCACGCCAACGGCGACGTCGCGCTCGTCCATTATTCAGGGTGCTGCCTCTTTCTTCTTTGGACGGAATGAAGCAGTCTACGAGGATAGATTTTTAGGGCTACGAGACAAAGACGAGTGCTCGTTAAAAATAACAACTGGAGATATACGTAGGGTGTTACCAAAATTCCCTATACGGGTAGGGACTGAGGGAGAGGAGGAGGTGGAAGCGCGCGGGGTCGTCAGAACACCGAGCTTTGATTGGAGTCGATTAGTGAGTATAGACACAAAGCTAGCTGCCTTTCTTTGTACTCACTCACCGACCGCGCGCGTACGCCAAACACCGGCGTTCGACGTTCGCACGTTTGACCAGCGTGTATAGACAAAGGAAGCTAGCGATCACCTCTACCTCTAGATGAGAGCGCGCCCTGGCGTCCCCGTGCCCCTCGTCCCCTCCTCTCCTTTAGTTTCTACCAGCATACCCTCCGCGTGATTCCATGTACTCTTGCATAGGGGTATGAGGAGAGCAAGTCATCTGCTTCTTGCGCAGAAGTTGCGGTGACGTCAGAACAACACCGAGCTCTGATTGGCTGTGATTGAAAGGATAGCGGGTAGACCCCATGCAATGCTAGATGCCTTGAGGTCTACACCCATCTCCTTCTTTTTTTTTCTTTTTTCAATCAGTCTAACTAGAAAGGTCGGCGTTCTTGCATCGTCGCAACCCCTGATGCAAGATAGCAGATGAACTTTTGGCGGCCGTATACGCAAATTGGCGTTTGAGAGCGTTTGATTGCCTTGCTTCAAAAAACGAAAGCGAGTCACCGGCACACCTGCGCTTCATATGAAGCGTGGAATCCAATTCAAGGAATAGCTTAATTGACACGCGACATAAGAAGCAGGAATGTCCTGGTTTCTCGCAGCCGCAACGGAGTCAAACGCGCTCGAACGCTCTCAAATGGACATTCCACAGAGGCACCCTGGGGCCCTGATCTACACGGCGGGATCTAACGGGACTCCTGGCAAAGTAGCGCCAAACTCCCCGTGTATGGCGGCCAAAAACGACCTTACCAAACGTTCGGCGCATGCGTGTTTTCGCCATAATATAGTCGATTGTAGGCAGGCGGCATACCACGACACGGTTCGTGCCGTGCCGTGTTTTACACGCGCAAAGCTCCAGCGAGGTATTCACTTGAAGCCATATCTGTGGGTGATGTCTAGAGCGCATGCTCTGAAAGAGCCAACATCAATAGGCTGCTAAGACCGGCCATCTTGATGGTGTGGAATGCACTTTGCAAAAGAACCGTGGAAGCTCGCCATCAGCACGTGCTCAGCAGTCGTGCACACAACTATGGCCGCCTGTGAATACTTCCTATACAGTTCCTTCGATGCATGGCGGCAGCGGTGGTATATAGCCAAACTGGCTGGTGAGAGCGGTCTATTGGTTCATCGAATGAGCATGCTTCTCCTTGAGTTTTGCAGTCTTGGTTTGCCGATCGCAATTCCCGGTGACAGGTTGCTTTTTGAAGATACTTTCTTTTTGTATGCCGAGATTTTGTGATTTACACTCAGGTGAAACAAGCGCACATCTTCGCAGTGCCACCACATGCAACGGCAGTGCTTGAAGTCATTAAAGAATATATTTCCTGACCGGAAATAAGAAAAAAAACTATACCATCGTAAGAGAAATGTGGAGATAAGCATGGTTGATAAGATGATTGCATGCACGGTGCCGAAGACGCTTACGTTGGCGAGGAACGCTTTCAGTACGTTGGCGCTCCATAGGGATTCTGGCGCGACTGCATATCAGAACGATCCCTTTCGAAGCTTCGAGTATTTGAATGAACCGTAGTGGCGATTGCCATGGAAACTGAAACCGATCAGCCAATCACTTTGCGAGGTTTGGTCGTCTGTATGTTAGTATTTGTTTGTGTCAGTCTAGCAGGCAGGAAGACAATGGCGCTATTTTCCCAAGATCCAGGGACTTTAAGCGGGACGCAAGCAACCGGGACATGGCGCCGCCTGCTGTTATAGGCCACCACGCATGCACCTCTCACCGATCGCTGCAGGCGGTAACGTCCCGGTCCCTCAGTCCCGCTTGGTGTCAGTCACCTCGTTGATAAAGCACCTTGCTGTACTCATCCTGTCAGTGCCCCTATAGTTTATCTATGGTCACTGATAGAATTTGAACGCCAGGGTATAGGTCATTCTCGTACGTCTAGCAAAATAGTAAAGTTTTAGTGGTTCGTATTGATACCTCCAGTGACTACACCCGATAGCCGTACGATGCGTGTGGAAGGGCGTCGGCGGTGTAATGGGTACCTTTATCGGAGTTATCGGGAACGATCCACTAGACCTCTCTAGTATCCACGGTGTATTCATCGATCTCGCTTTGGAGCAACTATATCACATTTAGCTTCACACACATATATATATATATATATATATATATATATATATATATATATATATATATATATATATATATATATATATATATCACGGGGTGTTTCACGAAAGGTGGACAAATTCGATATTGCGAAAACTACGCGTCGCAACAAAAAACGGCTTACGTCTTTTTGGTCCTGGGCCAGGGGCCTATTTAGGAAAATTATTAAATTCCGATATAATTAAATTGTTAATTATTTTGCGTAATTAACTTTTTTAATATTGTGTTTAAGGGCATAGTTTCAATTAGAAAATTGCTCAGCGTCATCGAAAAACACTAAATCAACAAATTTCAGAACGATAGAAGGCACGCGCAGCATGTTAGCAGCTTTCTGAAAAACCGCACAAATTCGACGGGTTTTTGAGTTTCGGTTTGTTATCGGAGCGCATCTCAGCCCCGGCAACACCGCGCCCCGTGGAGAGATAGTGCATCCAACCTCTGCTGCGCTGTCATCGCGCGACGCAGCAGAGGCTGGTTGCACTATCTCTCCACGGGGCGCGCTGCTGCCAGGGGCGGAGATGCGCTCCGATAACAAACCGAAACTTAAAAACCCGTCGAATTTGTACGGTTTTCGGAAAGCCGTAAAATGCTTCCCGTGCCTTCTATCGTTCTGCAATTTGTTGATTTAGTGTTTCTTGACGATGCTGAGCAATTTTCTAATTAAAACCATGCCCTTAAACCCAAAAATGAAAAAGTTAATTACGCAAAAATAATTAACAATATATTTATCTCCGACTTTAATAATTTTCCTAAAAAGGTCCCTGGCCCAGGACCAAAACGACATAAGCCTTTTTTTGGTGCGACGCGTAGTTTTCGCAATATCGAATTTGCCCACCTTCCGTGAAACACCCTGTATACATATATATATATATATATATATATATATATATATATACGTATGACGTGTTCGCGCTGTCTGTGTGGCGCAGTGTTAACCAAAGAAGGTCATATATGATATTGCACAAAAACTAAAAAACTAAAAAGAAGAATCCTTTTATTGTGCGAGGTTAGTATGGCCTCATGGAGGTACTTTCCTCTCGTTCATTGTGAAGGGACAGAAGTTCGTACGTGTTTTGTTTTTACTTTTCTTCTTTATTTTAGAGGCAGGTTTTCGAGGTACGCCAAACAATTCAAGGATGACGAGCGTTTAGCAGACGTTAGATAGTAAAAAAAAAAAAAAAACGCGCGAGCTGTTTAATTACTTACACCTATCCAACACTGCGCTTTATCAGCTTCCACTTACAGCAACGAGGACATCGCTGCAGCGCGCCTCAAACGCGAGGTTAAAATGTGCACAATTTGAATAGGCGCTTATTTCTCGAATCTTCCCGTTTCCTCGGACAAGAGAAGAGCGTAACCCGATCGTTTCAAACCTTTGAACGTTCCCTCAGTCCTCTCTATATTTAATTACGTCGGGTGCTTATTCAGACAACGGGAAGTTTGTCAACCCATTGGGCGTCTCTTGTCTCCGCCGTATATACACGATTGCAAGCAAAGGCAACTAGCTCGCGCGGGAAAGCCCGTGCAACTTCACGCTTGCCAAAGCTATGATCACGCGCACGCAGCACGTGCTCGCACGCATCAGGTAACAGTCGGATGCCCCCCCCCCCCCAGGGCCGGGGGGGGCGGTGCCCTTGGTATCCTTTGGGTGCCGCCGGCCAGTGTTTGCCTTGCCCAGTGGTGGCTGTTTTAGGGGGGGCGGGGGCAAGCGCCTCCCTTGCAGCCCCCTTTCCCGGTTGGCAAGCCCATATAGTCAAGAAATTTAGCCAGTGTGGTACCACTGCTACCTTGGAGTCTAGCGGCATGACGCAGTAGTGGCACACGACCGCACGCCGGCACGATGCTCATTCGAATCCAAACGGACAGGGGTGGGTGTTTGAGCTCAAGATCCCCAGGTTCCGTAGCGCGGGATTTCGTTTTACGTGCTCCGAGCTACTGTGCGCTAATTACACACTCGGCCGCCGATCCCCTTTCCGTCTTCGGGTAAAAATAGGGGGATATACGACGAGCTGTTTCAAACGGGGGGATCGGTGGCCGAGTGGGCTAGCGCACACC
Source organism: Ixodes ricinus (assembly GCA_037355805.1). NCBI lineage: Eukaryota > Metazoa > Arthropoda > Arachnida > Ixodida > Ixodidae > Ixodes > Ixodes ricinus. The sequence goes on along the minus strand of JAZHYW010029749.1, from coordinate 979 downwards.
AGCTTGAAGCACGTGGAGCGAAAGCTTGCGCTGCATAAATCCTGGGCTCAATCCTCACCCCTGCCCGTTTCGATCTGTAGCTTTGACAGCGTTGCACGCTAAGTATGAAACAGAGTATAGACGCTTTGCACACGCGCAAGTTTACAGCCGCCATAGCCGACCTTCTCTTGTCTTACCGAGATGTCGAACCACTAAAGCAGGCTTTGACGAGCCCCCAAAACGGCCTATGCTGAAGAGAAGGACGCAGTAGCACCTAAAGTGGCCAGAACCTGTTCTACTGTGGCAATGATGAAGTGAAGCGGACGCAATAAGAGGAAACAAAAAGTGAAGGTCGGTTATGGCGGCGCCCATGCACGGCCGCTGTAAAGCGTCTATAAGCGTCGTACGGGCGTGCGGCCGTGGATCACCACTCCGTGGTGCACGTTAGAGATCCCAGGATAGCGGTTGTACTACACTGGCTTAATTGCTCATCTAGAGCGAGTGACTCGTCACAACTTTGAACCCGAATTATTATTTTATTATGCTTCGGTGGCGCCCTCCTATGGTGTTTATCCCTGACGTCACGACCGAGATTATTCGTAGCGAGTGCCAAGTTCGATGGTTCGTAAAAAGCACCGTGGAAGCCTATTGTCATCACTTTCCCGAATCAACACCGTAAGAGTTAAAAGTCTGACTTTGTTCTTATTCCGTCGACGAGAGCAGAAATCTGCTCTTGTCGACGGAATTGACCAATCGTGGAAGGCCGATCCTTTGTCCGCGCCCGTCGTCAATAACATTCGTAGACTAAATCCCCTTCATATTTCATAAAGTATACGCAAGGTGCGTCGGTGCATCGAGGCACGATGCAAACAGTGCGCACCTTGTTGAAGATCATGGCGGCACAGCGCAGCACTGAGCTAGAGATTTGAGACGCCATGTTCTTCCCAGAAGTGGCGCGCGGCACGTGTCTCGAGCATTTCCACAACAATGAATGGTGCTA